>LPNX011226128.1:236154-361634 GCA_001517045.1 Pseudotsuga menziesii | reverse complement strand
GAAGTCTGTTAATGGTTCATTAATGATCATTTTGTTATATGTTGATGACCTCCTCATTACAGGAAGCTCACAAGCTGAGATTGCTTCCTTAAAAGGAGCTATTAACCAAGCCTTCTCCATGATAGATTTGGGGCTCTTAAGTCAATTTATGGGTCTTGAGATCTCTCAATCCAAAGCTGGAATAAAGGTGCACCATTCCAAGTATGCCTTGGATTTGTTGATCAAATTCAGAATGCAAGACTACAAAGCAAGCAAAACGCCTTTCCTTTCAGGAGTGAAGCTGGAGGAAGATGATTCTCCACCGATGGTAAACAATACACTGTATAGACAATTGATTGGATGTTTATTGTATTTGACACATAATCGACCTGATATTTGTTATACAGTAAGTGTGGCTTCTAGATTCATGGATCAGTCTCATGAGATCCATTGGAAAGCAGCCAAAAGGATCCTTAACTTTGTTCAGGGAACAAGGACACATGGGATCTTCTATAAGGCAAAATCTGATCTTGATTTGATTAGATTTACTGACAGTGATTGGGCAGGTGATAGCACAGATAGAAAGTCCACTTCAGGATATGTGTTCTTGCTTGCAAAAGGGCCAATCAGCTGGTCAAGCAAGAAACAGAGTTCCATTGCACTCTCATCTACAGAAGCTGAGTATAGAGGAGTTGTTAATGCAGCAACTCAGTGTTTATGGTTGCAGGGTTTACTTGGAGAGTGTGGTTTCGAACCTGAGTACTCAACTACCATCTACTATGATAACCAGAGTACCATTCGAATCTGCGAAGATCTAGTTCAGAAGCAGAGAACCAGACACATTGAGATTCACATGCACTACATCAGAGAGCTTGTGCATGATGGCACCATTCACCTACTCTTCTGTTCATCTTCAGAACAAGTAGCTGATATCTTCACCAAAGCATTTTGTGAGAAGACCTTCAGAAATCTCAAATCACTATTGGGGATTGCTGATCATGCTATAAAGGCATGAGTGGAGACAAGATTCTACAATTTTGTTTTACAGTCCATGTTTAAGGGAGGATTTTCCCAAGTTGATTTTGCCTCTTTCCTTGGTTGTATGGACTTGCAGTATGTAAAAGGGTGACTAAGCCTTGTTTCTAGGCCCTATATTTTTTATTTATTAGTCATAAAGTCAGTCTTAAGGGGGGGTGTTAGAATAATAAACCCATATTTTACCCACTTAGACATTAATTCATTTATTTTTGTCTTATTTTCCTAGTTCATGTGTCCCACCTTGTGCAAGTTGCTAATTGCCTATCCATAGAGGTCAAAATTGCCATATCTTACTCATGTAGTGCTTGGGAAAGCCTTAGGAATCAAATCTGATTTATTTCTGGCCTCCTAGGCGCCTATCTGCTTTTTCTGCTTTATTGCCTACTTTTTCAGTGTTTTAAGGCACATGGGAAAGCTAGACTAGGTGAGGTGAACTTGTTTTTTGTCCTACACATCCTCCTCTATTTTCTCCATGAAAAAGCATGTATGAGATTCCATTCCACCACTCTTTAGCTTTCCTATGCCTTTTTTTCAATTTGTGAGCTCCATGACAGATTTGGGATCCAGCTTTTACACCTATGGGGGATTTGCTTATTTTTTGTAAGCCTGCTTTATGCTAGATTTGGATGATTCCTCATGCATTCGATTCCTTCATGTATTCTATTTATTCAGCATCCTATGATATTACAGGGTTGGCTATTGTACACTCAGTTAATATAATTTTGTGTTAAAGCTCCATATTCAGTCTCCATTGTTAGCAATTTTGCATGATCAATTGATAATTGTTGTGGGTAAAATTAATCTACTGCTGGCTTGAATTTCTACATGGATTACCATAAGGCATGGAAGGACAAGAAGAATGAGAATTTTGACCAAAGAAAGAAAGGTTTCAAACCTTCTAACTTCAAGAATCAGCAGAAGCAGCCATCCCAAGCTGCGAGTAAACCAGTTGGAGCGACAGGAGAAAATCCTAAGGATCCACAACAGAGTAGAGGACCACTCTAATGTTGGAAATGTGGAGGACCCCACCTGCGTAGGAATTTTCCACTCAAGAATGAGAGTGCAAGGCCATCTTACAACATTCAAGAAGCAGAAACGGTGGATCAAGTAGCAAGGGCATTCCCTAGGATTTATGCAGCACTCGAGGACCTCCAGGCAGATCACCAGTCAACTGTGGTTGAAGTAGCAGGTAACATTGTTGAGAAATATATTTCTATTTTGATTGACCCCGGTTCTACTCATAGTTACATTACTCCTAGAGTAGTGGAGATTTGTGCTTTTAAGAAGGTAAAGCATAGGAAATCTTGGTTAGTTCAGCTAGCCACTAAAACTAAGATAAAGGTTAGTGAAGTGGTAGAGAAATGTCCATTGGTGATGAAAGGATTGGTCACTTGTGTAGATCTGAATGTTCTACCTCTTGCTTCCTATGATGTTCTCATTGGAATGGATTGGTTAGAAGCTCATAGGGTAAATCTTAACTGCTACAATAACAATTTCGAATGCATGAATGAAGAAGGGAACCTAGTAGTTGTGAAAGGTATTCCAAAGGTGATTTCTGTATGATAGGTTTCAGCAACGTAGTTAAAGAAGTTTTGTAGGAAGGGTTGCCAGTTGTATGCAGCTCATATTTTGGAGACATAAGGAGATGAAACTCCTAGGTTGGAGGACTATCAGGTGTTATAGGAATTCAGGGACATGTTTCCTGATGAGATTCCAGGGATTTCTCCAAAGAGGGTCATTGATTTCACTATTGAACTTGTGCCATGAGCAGCACCAGTGTCCAAGGAACCCTACAGGATGAGTACACCGGAGATGCTAGAGTTGAATATGCAACTGCAAGAGTTGTTGGAAAGGAAGTATATCCGACCGAGTGTGTCTCCTTAGGGAGCACCAGTTTTGTTTGTAAAGAATAAAGATGGTACACTCATGTTGTGTATTGATTACAGACAGTTAAACAAGGTTACTATGAAGAATAAATATCCTTTGCCTAGGATTGATGATCTCTTTGATCAAATGAGAGGAACAAGGGTATTTTCCAAGATTGACTTGAGGTCTGGTTACCATCAGGTGAGAATCAAGGATTAATAAATTCATAAGACATCCTTCAGAACAAGGTATGGGCATTACGAGTTTGTAGTGGTACCATTTGGTCTCACAAATGCACCAGCTACATTTATGTGCCCTATCAATAGTGTCTTCAGCAGGTATTTGGAAAAGTTTGTTCTTGTTTTCCTTGATGACATTCTTGTTTATTCTAAGAATGAGGAAGAGCATGGAGATCAATTGAGATTGACATTGCATTTGCTCAGAGAGCATCAACTATATGCAAAACTGTGAAAGTGTGACTTCTATAGAGATAGAATTCAATATTTGGGTTACATTATCTCAGAGGAGGGTATATCTATGGACCCTGAAAAGATTGAAGCCATTATGAATTGGCCTACTCCAAGAAATGTGGCAGATGTAATATCTTTCATGGGACTTGCAGGATACTACCAGAGGTTCATTGAGGGATTCTCTAAAGTTGCACATGCCATCACTTCTTTGCAAAGGAAGGGGATGAAGTTTGAAAGGACATCGAGGTGTGAAGAAAGCTTCCAGCAGTTGAAGAATCTTCTCACCAGTGCACCAGTATTGAAGGTTGCAAATCTAGAGAAATATTTTGTGGTGTGTACCGATGCATGCGGACAAGGGCTTGAAAGAGTCCTTATGCAAGACAACCACGTGATATGTTATGAGTCAAGAAAGCTGAAGGATCATGAGAAGAACTATGCGACTCATGATCTAGAGCTTGCACCCATAGTATATGCTCCCAAGATGTGGAGTAATTACTTGATGGGTAGAATATTTGAGCTAAGGACAGACCATTGTGGTTTGAAGTATTTATTTAATCATCCTACTTTGAACTCTAGGCAAGCAAGATGGCTGTAATTTTTATGTGAATTTGATTTTGAAATCAAGCACATCAAAGGGAAGGAGAATAAGGTAGTTGATGCACTTAGCAGGAAGATGCGGGAAATTCATGCGGCATCCCTTAGTATTTTCTAATCAGATTTGAAGCAGAAGATTGTTAGTCATGCTGCTCGAGATGAATTGTATGAGTAGGTAAAAGACAAATTGCAACAGCAAAGTCTTGAGAAGAGGTATGAGGGATATAAATTGGAAGAAGATGGACTTCTCGCTTATAAAGGTAGAATTTATATTCTGAATGTAGCAGGTTTCAGTAGAGTTGTTATCGATGAAATCCATCAAGCTCCATATTCTGGTCACCAAGGATATCAGAATACAATTGCTACAGCAATAAGGTAGTACTTTTGGCCAGGAATGAAAAGGGATATGGCTTAGTACATTTCGAGGTGTATGAAATGTCAATAGGTAAATGTTGAGGATCAACATCCAGCAGGCTTGTTGCATCCTTTGCCAGTTCTGGAATGGAAATGGGAAATTATTTCCATGGATTTTATTATAGGATTGCCAATGACTTGGAGACAACATGATTCCATCCTGGTTGTGGTAGACAAGTTGACTAAGGCAACGCATTTTATACCAGTTAAGTCTTCGCATAAGACAGATGACATTGCAAAGATCTTCATGAAGGAGATTTTCAAATTGCATGGATTTCCAAAGGCAATAGTCTCTGACAGAGATGTAAAGTTCACTTCCAATTTTTGGAAGGGGTTGTTTGCAGATTTGGGTACAAAGCTAAAATTCAGCACTGCATACCATCCTCAGATAGATGGGTAGACAGAGAGAGTTAATCAGGTGCTTGAAGATATTATTTGCATGTACGTGATGGAAAAACCAACCAAGTGGGAAGATTACTTACACTTGGTAGAGTTTTCTTACAACAATGGACAGCAGGCATCCTTGGGGATGAGTCCATCTGAAGATTTGTATGGAAGAAGGTGTAGGACACCTGTGACTTGGGGTAACCCAGTGAAAAGGATTGTGCTTGGACCATAATTGCTCAAGGAAATGGAGCAAGAGGTTGTAAAGATCAGGCAAAATCTCAGAGCAGCATAGGATAGACAGAAAAGCTATGCAGATAAGCATGGGGTGAATAGGGAGTTCAGTGTTGGGGATCATGTTTACCTCAGAGTGAGGGAAAAGAAGAGTTCCTTGAAGCTTGGAAGTTGTGCCAATCTGTCACCAAGATATTGTGGGTCGTTTGAATTACTTGAAATAATAGGGCCCATTGCATATAGACTTGCATTGCCTGATAGTACTAGAACTCATAATGTTTTTCATGTTTCTTTGCTTAAGAGATATGCACATGATCCTAACCATGTGATTCAGGTGGAACCTGAGGGAGAGTTCCGAATCGATCCAGTGTGCATCCTCGACAGGAAAGTCACAATGCTCCAGAACCGGGCCATAGGGTAGGTAAAGGTGCAATGGGAGCACTACAGACCTCAAGAGGATACATGGGAGCTAGAGGATGCCATGTGATTGGCACATCCATTTTTGTTCAATTCTATAGAACACTGAGGTGGTACCAGTATAGCACTTTGTTCAAATTTTTTAAAGCACTAAGGATAGTGCTATTGAAGGGAGAGGGGAATGTAACACCCTGGTTTTGACCCCATTGCATTAAACATACATGATGTATATATTGTAATGAATCATGGTGTGGAGCTAAAGGAAAAAGCCCCGCCATCGATTTTTTTAGAATATAATCCATAGGGATTATATATTTTAAATAAATAAATAAAGATTAGGAAGTTGAACATTTACCTAGGAATATGGATAGGCTGGTCGGAATCTCAACCACCACCTGAAATGTATAAATATATGCATTAGAATTGGAATAATATCAAATCGGGAGTTATACATAACAAGTGGTATCAGAGCTTGGCTATTTTCCATAACTCCTGCCTGCTGCATTTCAGTCCTGGCATTCTGCTTGCCAGTCCATTTCTAGACTGCTCCATCAGTCTACCAGTCGCATGCAGTGTATGCGTTTCCCTTCACGTTGATGAGGTTTTGTACTGTTAAGTTTCCTGAACGTTTGAATTAGCTTATACCTAACCCTAATTTTTAGCACCCTAACGCCGGAGACATCCATTGAAATTTCTTCTTGGTATTCTGCATCCTGTGTATAGCCTCCTCCACCTCCGTTACTAGCATTGGTAGCATCTCCATCTCAACCATTAGTTCCCTGGTCTATTCCATTTCCTTTGACGGCCCCTCAACCAATAATCCGGCAGCACCTCGTTAATGCAGACTCTACCATTATTGAATTCACTTTGTCCCATCATATGTATCTGCGGCCCGGGCGGACTTAGTTGTGTAGAGTTCTGGGGATTAAATCTCCATTCGCAAACTTTTGCAGAGTAAATCGTGACGAGTTTTGAGCATGACTGTTGCTGTGAAGATCAGAAACGAATGGAAGTATGAAGGCCATGATCTGTCAGACCTACCTCCATTCTGCTATGGAGTTCTGAAGCATTAAATATATGGGCATGGCCTTTGAAGAGACCATCATTGAATGATCTACATGAATTTTTGAAAGTGGAGCTGTTGCGTGAAGAGTTTATTTGCTGCGAATTCAAGGAGTCGTGACCTCTCACCTGGTAGCTGAGAAGACTGCTATGACCTCTAAGTGACTGACAATCATTAATCCTTACTGTGGATTATGAGTACTCTTGAAAAATCCAAAGAATCTAGTTAATGAGGAGGTAGAAGTGGAGGAATCTAGGATGGTTCCATCATTCCCAGCGAGCATGATGTATTTAGAATTGCGAGTAAAGTTGGTACATTGAAATTCAAGCGTTTCAGCGAGAATTATCTGAACATTGTTGGAGACTTCGTGTAGGTTCTTCCCACCCGAGCAGGTGAGCTCGAGCGGGATTTGGTCGAGGAATGTGACTTCGTTGATGGGACTGGGATCACAGTGGTGCAATGTTATACTGAATGCTATTGGTAGAACGTTTCAAGACTCTCCTTTCATGACAAATATTGTTGATGGAATGCGTGAAGATCTGAAGATCAAGTCTGAACATTAGTGACTGAAGAATGATGTTGAAATACATGCCCTTTCTCAACTGCGTGAAGGTAATAAGTTGCATAATTTTTATGTATTTCCTGTGACCGTTGGAAGTGCATAAAACCTAATTTTGCCCTAGTTTTATGCATGAAGTATAATATGATGACTCTACTGTGTAAATGATGCGGCATGATCGATGTGTATTTGAATTATGGAGAAATAATATGCTACGTATGAGTTCAAGACATATGTATTGAAGAATATAAGTCTGTAGTTTCTCAGAAGACTGCTATACCTAACCCTAATATGTAACCACGCTCTCTTGGCTTTGAGAGAAATGAGAGCACTCTTTTGATGCTGCGTTGAACCACTGCATGAGAAGATTGTTGACAGCTGAAGATTGACTTGCTCAAACTCAACCCTTCTGTCACTTGTAAGAAGTATTTTGAAGATTGTTGCGACTGCCCATCATGTTGATTGCATAAAGAATTGAATTGATGAGTTTCAATTTTCTTTCATTCTGCTGCAAAAAAAAGTATGCAAAGAATTGTATTTGTGTATGAGATTGCCACCAGCAAATTTGCTTATGAACTTATTGACAGCATATTAAGACTGTAAATCACCTTGGCAGAGACTGTAGACCTGCAAGGTTATTGTTTTTTATATTATCCCATTCTCTTTTTCATATTAAGTTCAATATTGTAATTTAAACTAACAGTTGCAGAAGATGAAATCTACAGCATCTGTAGTTGGTGCCACTCTCTCAGGCAAAGAGAGAGGCAGAAGAAGAAGAAACTTCAGAGGCAAAGGGGGCAGAAACACAAGATCATATTTGCAGTGCAAGCATTGTGGAAAGACTAGACACACATCAGAGCAGTGTTGGGCTTCATGGGACTGCATCAAAGACAAACAGAACCATAAGAAAGATGATCAAGATGCTAGTAAATCTTCTGATTCTTGTATTGTTGCACATTGTAATATTGGAATTAATGAAATGACTTCACTTTCATCTTACAAAGATTGTTGGCTGCTTGATACTGGTGCAACATCACACGTGACATTTAGAAAATACTGTTTTGAAGAACTTAATGAAACAATAGATGGCATAGTTTACTTTGCAGATAAGTCAAGTATTAAACCAAAGGGAATGGGCACCATTCGACTGAAGATGCCTGGATTCCCTGATTTCTTGTTGAAGAACGTTCTCTATCTTCCAGAGTTGCAGAGAAGCCTGCTGTCCATGGTGGAAAATAGACAGCAAGGCCATTCCATCCACATGTTTGATGGAATCGTTGAAATAAGAAAGTCCTCTGACAACCAAGTCATCATGACTAGATACGAAGATGGAAAGCTGCTGAAGCTCAAGCCTTCATCCGCAATATTTCAGAACTATGCCTACCTCTCTCAGCATGGAGAAGGTAATATGTCATCTAGTTCATTGTGGCATGCAAGATTTGGTCATCTAAATTATAACATTCTTCGTTTGTTAAGAAAGAATGGTGTATTTGGTTTGCCCACCATTCCCAAAGAGAAGAAAAAATGTGATGCATGTATATTAGGGAAACATAGTAAGCTGCCATTCCATGAATCTAATTTAAGAGCAAGTAGGAAATTAGAACTAGTGCATTCTTATTTATGTGGCCCAATGCCAACTCCTTCAGCAAATGGGAATAAGTATTTTATGACTTTTGTTGATGACTACTCAAGAATGTGCTGGATTTACTGTTTAAAGACAAAATCAGAAGCATTTCAAACATTCAAAGACTTTCATGCATTGATAGAAAAACAAGCACAATAAAAAATTGGTACACTTTGTACTGATAATGGGAAAGAATACACTTCAAATGATTTTGAAAATTATCTTCACCAACATGGAATTGCACATCAGACTACAGTTCCCTACAATCCTCAACAAAACAGTGTAGCAGAAAGAATGAATAGAACCATAATGAATATGGTTCACTCAATGATTTTTTTCAAGAATGTAAAACTAATGTTTTGGGGTGATGAAGTAAAATGTGCAGCCTATTTTAGAAATAGAATTCCCTCAAATGATCTTGATAACAAGACTCCACATGAAATGTGGTTTGGTCATCTCCCTTCAGTCACGCATCTTAGAGTTTTTAGTTCCACCTGTTATGCCTTGATTCCAAAGGAGCAAAGAAACAAGCTTGGTGCTCGAAGCAGAAAATGTATTTTCCTGTGGTAGAAAGAATACACCAAAGCATACCGTTTGTATGATGAGGTAAACAAGAAATGTGTTATTTCCAGAGATGCCATTTTTCTTGAGACTAATAAAAATGACTAGTCCATTGAGAGACAACTTGATCATTTGGAAAGTTATCCTCATCCAAAGACATATTCTAAAAATGAATATGAAATTCCAAACCTTGAAGGGGGGATTCCTATTTTGGATCAACCTTTGGAATTTCCATATGAAGCACCAATTCCCCCACATGAAGAAGTTCCCGCTACTTCACTTGAACAAGAGGTTCAACTGGATGATGTGATTGAGAGAATTGAAAGACTCTTAATCAATGATGAAGCACCACCAGCTGATCAACCAGGACCATCACGGAAGATTCCTAAATGGGCCACAAAGACACTTGAAAGTGTCCATCCAGATGAAGTTGGAAAGACGGGAACGAGAAGTTCGAAAAGACATGGAGGAGAAGCAGATAATTCAGGTGATGACATGAATGTATCATTTGATTGTGAATTTAATTTATCTGCTAACTTTGAACCAACTTCCTTTGAAGAAGCTTCTACTCGAGCTGAGTGGAAAGAAGCTATGCAGAATGAGTATGATGCACTCATGAAGAACGGAACTTGGAAGTTGGTTGACCCTCCAGTTGGAACCAAACCAATTGGCTGCAAGTGGGTGTACAAGAATAAATACAGATCAGATGGCTCACTTGGAAAGCACAAAGCGAGGCTTGTAGCAAAAGGCTATGCAAAGAAAGAAGGAATTGAATATGAAGAAACATTTTCTCCTACAACAAAATGGGCTACCATCCGAACCTTACTCTCTTTAGCTGCTCAGAAAGGGTGGAAAGTTCATCAAATGGATGTGAAGACTGCTTTCTTGAATGGAGACTTGAAAGAGAATGTCTTCATGTCTCAACCAGAAGGCTTTGTTGTGAAAGGAAAATAACAAAAGGTATGCAAGCTTGTCAAATCCTTGTATGGCCTAAAACAAGCACCTCGCGCATGGTATGAAAAGTTAACCGCGCATCTTTTGAAATTAAATTTCAAACATTTTGATCTTGATGATGCAACACTGTTTATAAAGAAAGTTGGAAGATCTATTGTGTATCTTGTGGTGTATGTAGATGATCTTTTGATGATAGGGAACAATGAGAGCTATATATCATCCATAAAGAAAGATTTGAAAAAGATCTTTGAAATGACAGATATGGGACATCTCCACTATTACTTAGGAATTCAAGTCACTCAACATCCTAAGTACATATTCCTATCTCAGAAAAAATATGTTGGAGAACTACTAAACAAATTTTGCATGACAGAATGCAACCCTATATCTACTCCAATGGAACAGAAAATGAAGCTCACATCAAGCAAAGGAAAATAATTGGAAGATGCGACGAAGTATCGACAACTAGTAGGAAGTCTTATCTGCCTTACAACAACTAGACCAGATATTTCTTATGTTGTTGGCATACTTTCAAGGTTCATGCATAAACCTTGTGAAGGACATTGATCAGCTGCAAAAAGAGTTCTAAGATACTTGAAGGGGACTTAAGACGTTGGACTCAAGTACTCTAAAGTGGATGACTTCAAACTTATTAGGTACTCAGACTCATATTTTGATGGCAATAAGGAGACAGGAGTATCAACTTCTGGATACATTATGAGTCTTGGATCAGCAGTTGTCTCATGGAGATCACGCAAATAGTCAGTTCCAGCAGATTCAACAACAGAATCAGAATATGTGGCTACAGCTAAAGCAACGAAAGAAATAGTATGGCTCAAGAAGATACTTGAAGATTTTCAAGAAAAACAAGAGAACTCTACTCCATTGTTTGTCAACAATACTTCTGCAATCAAGCTGGCTAAGAATCCTAGATTCCATGATCGAACCAAACACATCAACACAAAGTATCATTTGATGCGACATCATGTAGAGGCCAAGACAGTCCATCTTCGACATTGTTCCACAAATGATCAAATTGGAAACATCTTCACCAAATCACTTGGACGAGAAAAGTTTGAAAGATTCAGAAACATGCTCGGACTTATGAATACCCCTTCGGATTAAGAGGGGGATTGTTAGAATATAATCCGTAGGGATTATATAGTGTAAATAAATAAATAAAGAATAGGAAGCTGAACAGTTACGTAGGAATATGGATAGGCTGGTCGAAATCTCAACCACCGCCTGAAATGTATAAATATATGCATTAGCATTGGAATAATATCGAATCGGGAGTTACACCTAACAGATTTAATTGTGTTATGTTTCGGTGAACAGAATCATTGTCGATGGTCTATCGTGGTATATGGCATATAATAAGTTTTGTCATCATGTAAATATGCATCTTTAATTAAAATGAACCCTGGCCAGCTATGTTCGCGGCAACTAAATTGAAAAGGGGCATGATTTTCACAAGGATAAGGGTGGGGGATGTTTAACCTTGGGAAATGGGGAAAAAATCCATGTGTCACCTTCCCTTGTCTTATCCAACCACCACCATTGAAAAACTGCTGCTGTTAGCTGAGGCAGTTATGGCTGGTAGTGAAGTGTGGCAGGATTGTCAGTCCTTTCCCACACGCACACTCCACTAGTAGATTGAACCTCATGATGGGAAAAAGAATGACTATGCCCCTCATTCCATTCATGCTACTACACATTCTTTCCCTTGTCTTTTCATCCTCATGTGGGGTAGTACTCTGATTGTTCCTCATGCACAGACTTCTTTCATGTTTGGTCTCACGCAGCCAGGAGCGAGGAGTTGTCTCTACTGTCATTCACATTTTCCATATAGAGGAATCGAGTGTGTTTCAATCCGTATTTAGGATTTGGTGTGAATATTCTCTCACACACTGGGTTTTGCATTGTTGTCACTCATGCAGCAAGCTGAGAGCCATTCTGTCACTATCACCTATGATTTTTCCTGTGGAGAGCCATTTTTATGCTCAAGGACTATGTGTAAGTGTTCCCTACTAATTTTTGGCTCGTGCATATGTTTTTCCCTTTGTATTCTGGGGTCTACTACAAATTTCCCTCACGCACAGGTTGGGAGACTGTATTTCCTTCCCTAGTGTGGTCTGTGTAAGTTTCCCCGGTGATTTCGTGGTCTAGGACGGACTGTTGTTTTCCCATGTCGTGAGCCATATTTACTGATACGTTTTGGGACTGTTGTAATTCGCTTGGGATTCATTTTGGCCATGATAGGGCCAAGAATGAATCAGGAGTCATTTCCCTATTTAATCCACAACAGCTGATTGATTGCATGCATGCAATGGCTGGTCTTTGGACTGTGTAGGGGGTAGGGATGGGGGCTTAGTTTGCTTGATAAACTTGGTGTGTTTAGAAACCACACAGATAGAGCTAGAGGGATGGATTTCTTCTGCAAAACCCCTGAATAGCACTGGAAGGGAAGTCAAGGCCCGAGGAACTGCGTAGCAGAGAAGGGACTGATTCCTTATGTTGGGTGTGTGTGGGTGTGTTAGAAGTTAAGCTAGTTCTGTTGTAGGTATTCCTACCTCTATAGTGAGCTCACCAGCTTAGCATTTATCCTTTCCCAGTGACTTGATGGCCTGATAAACCTGTCCATGTTGGCTTGGTTGTCTTGTTGATGTCCTGATAAACCCAACTGTGTTGGCTTGGCTATTTTTTGTGTATCCTTGGCTATGTGTAAGCCTGCTTGTTCCTTATTCCTTGGAGAATAATGCTCAGCTCTGGGGTGGTAGCATTGCCGAGAGATTTAGGAGCATGCTAGCCTCTTGTTGGGTGGAACGTTGCAGCGATGTAGCTGGTTGTGGAATGAGTTCTTCATAAGATAAGTAACCTTATCTATTTTACTCTTGCAATCATTTCACTGTTGATGAATATAGTGCACATCTTTAATGCTTGTATGAATGTATGATGCTTTCCCTGTGTGTGATAATTAATTGTATCTGTGTATGATCTACTTCAATGCATTTTGTTTCAACATTTTATCAATGCACATGTTCATGGGGCTGGTTTCCTAGATGGTTGAGGCCATGGTAGCGTCATCTTCATTGATCGAAGGGTCAGGGATGTTACAGAATCCACCCCCACAATCCTCGGTTTCACCTGGGGTTCTCTTGCACTTGTTGTATGGCATTATTAGGAAGGTGCTGCCACGTGATTGATGGTTACTGGCTCGGCTATGGCTATTTATATGCTCTATTTTTTTTGAATCCCTAGTGGATGTTTTCTAAAGAAAGGATATGGGATTTCATAACCGTGACTTAAAGAATTAATTTTTGAGCCATTTTGGTTGTAGTTGAATTATAGTAATGTTGTTTGATACTGGATTTAAGCCGTGATTTTAATTGAACATGTCATTGGGTTGTTATTAAAGGATTTGGTTAATGTTTTAAAAACCTTGAAGGTTGTTCTTGCAAAACTTCCTTTTCGAAGGGTTTTATAGTTGATACAGATGTCTGGTTTTTAAGTGAACTCTATTTCAATGTAGATTCTTTTACTCGGGATTTTAAGCCTTTACCGGTGATGTAAAATGCTGTAGGCCGAGACTATGTCTGTTCAATTTTGTTTTTGATATGAAAAGAATTCTTACAGCTTAAAGTTGGATTAACAGTATCTCTGTTTGGTTAATATTTATATATTGTTTTTATGTTAGCTATTTTTATTATTATTTACCTTTTGATGGTTTAGGGTTAAGTAGTTTATTAATTAATTTTGTTTTCTCTTCAAAAGAATAATGATTTGAGAACTTTTGATAGTGGAATACTTCGGTAGTAGCATAATTATTAATTCAGAAATGAATTCTGAAAATAGAATAGAGAAACGATATTATTGAATCATTTTACCTCTTTTCTGTATTTTGGAAAATATTGTTAGTTTTTTATATTTATAAACTTTTAATTTACTTTATTATGAAATGATTAGTTCTTTTACAAACTCTAAATCCTTTTCACATATTTAAAGAGTTAGTTTTCATTTTCTTATTTAACCCTAGTTTGCATTTTCACTTAGGTGTATTAATAGGGTAACTTTTCACCCTGTGAAATGTCTTTGTTAAGTTAACTAAATATTAATATTTTTCCTATTTCTATATTACCTATTTATGTTAAGATATTAGATTTTATAGTATAGAATTTTCTGGTTTTACTGTGTAAAATATTATAGAGACTAGTGTGTAATACCTAGGATTCTTCCTCTGTCTCTATTTAATTCATTTAAGTGCTTTAAATAAATAAAAGTACAAAAGAAAACCTATAACAATTTATACATAAATAATATAGAATATAATCATTTCATCTGCATACATACTTTATTCGAATCCATTATTTGAAAGTAAATTATTCTGTTGTACTAGAGTATGACCATGCAAAAGGTGTGGAAAAATACACTTTAGGTATTTCTTATATCTATCAATTAACTCAGAATTTCTCTACTTATTTACCCTAATCTAGCTAGTTTAGAAATTACTAACTTTCACAGCATATGCATTTCTTCTATCTATCCCTAACAGAAATAAAAATAGAAATATACTACATCATTGAGAAATATTAAACTTTTAAGATACAAAAAATAATTAAATGACTGTACTAAGAAAGTAAAACATGGAAGTATAGATGAGGTGACAATAGCTTAAGGAACATGTTCCTGCCAACCAACTCCTGGAGAAGAGATGTACTGCAATTCTCAGGACCCATGAACTTGTCTCCTGGTCCACCTAGTAGAAGTACTGGGTGAGAGATGTAGTCTAGAAATCCTCTGTAACTCCACTAAGTGTTCAACAGTGACTCAGTTCAGGTCTTCAACACTTATCCACTCAAACTTACTACAGCTATTCCCCTCCATAGAATTATCTTGTGCACTTCATTCACTTAGAATGACCACAAATTCCAGAATGAGCAGCATCAGCTTTCTTCAATGGGATGTTTTATTAGCATGCTTAGTTATTTTGGGTAATTTTTTACTTAATGAGCCACCTTCTCTTGTTCCACTTTCTTGGGGAATCTTGACCACAAAAATAGGGAAGTTGCCACCTGCAACAGCTAGAAGTAGTTTGAGGATGTTGCCACATGTCAATATGCTCTCAACCCAGCCTCCT
The DNA here is from genome assembly GCA_001517045.1 of Pseudotsuga menziesii. Taxonomy (NCBI): domain Eukaryota; kingdom Viridiplantae; phylum Streptophyta; class Pinopsida; order Pinales; family Pinaceae; genus Pseudotsuga; species Pseudotsuga menziesii. The sequence continues at coordinate 346,340 of LPNX011226128.1, read as the reverse complement.
CTATCAAGTGACCAGTAAAACACTCATTGAACAGATTCCCTAAGTTGTTATCTCATCTTTCATTTATTTATTAATAAAATATTATGAAATTATTTTAAATTATCCTTAACCCCACTTGGTCATTAATTACAAACTTTACATAAAATGTAACATAATGTTTCTTAAAACATAAAAGTCACTTTGCAAATTGGGGCATGTGACATACACACCCCCTTAATTTATAACATCGTCCTTGATGTTATTTATTCTTCGCCTTAGAATTTCCCTGAAATAAAATTGGATATGCATCTTGCATATGACTTTCCAATTCCTAGGTGGCTTCTTTTGGACTAAGGTGCTTCCATTGCACCTTAACCTGACCAATGGTGTGATTCCAAAGCAAATCTCCCTCCTTTTGAGGATATAATCTAGTTCCACCAGAAAATCTCCTTTGGGCTCCACCTGCACGTCATTTCAGTTAATAACATGAGTATCATCATGTACATATTTTTTTAACATAGAAATATGAAAAACCTTATGAACTTTTAAGTTTGGCGGTAAAGCTAATTGATATGCTACCTATCCTATTCTAGACAGTATTTCAAAAGGTCCACAATATCTGGGTGCTAACTTAGCACAACTTCCTAATCTCAGAGAACTCTTTTTAGGTCTCACCTTAATAAAGACATGTTCACCTACCTGGAACTACTTTTGAGTTCGTTTAAGATCTGCTTGACTTTTCTATCGATCTTGCACAACTTTCAAGTTAGCTTGCACTTGTTTTACAATTAACTCCATCTCTTTTAATAATTTAGGTCCTAATACTATCATGTCAACTGGATTACTCCATGACATGAGGGTATTTCACTTCCTGCCATACAAAATTTCAAAAGGACTATATCTTGATGAGGCTTGGTAGTGATTATTCTAAGCAAACTCTACCAAGTGTAAGTAATCTTCCCATTTGCCTCGTTGTCCTTTTACATACATTTTGAGAAAATCGTCCAATACCTGATTCAGTCTTTCAGTCTTTCCATCTGTTTAAGGATGGAAGGAGGTACTGAAATTTAATGTAGTATTTAGTCCCTTAAACAAATACTTCCAAAAGTTTCCTGTAAAGTTAGGGTATTTGTATCAAATTATTACTTTCGATATTCCATGTAAACAAAAAAATTGTTTTAGAAAAATATCAGCAATATTTGCAGCTTTATAAGTAGTTTTTACAGGAGTAAAATGAGTTGCCTTGTTTAATTTATCGACAACTACCATTACTGAGTCATTCAAATTTTGATTTCTAGGTAGTCCTATAATAAAATCAAGGCCGATTATCTCCCACTTCCAACTAGGAATAGGTAATGGCTAAAGTAACCCAGCTGGATGTTGGTGTTCAGTCTTAACTTGTTCACATTCAAAGCACTTAGCAATGTATTCTTCCCATTCATTTTTCATGTTTGGCCATAAATAATCCTTTCTTAGCATGGTTATAGTATTTTGATAACTAGGATGTCTTGAATAAGGAGTCTTATGAATTTCGTTTAAAATCAACAACTTAATCTTAGGTACATTCGGTACGTATAGTCTATCTTTATATAATAATAATCCTTTTTCGTTTAAACTATATCCTGTACTTAAACTTTTAATTAAATTCTCTCTTACCTTGGCTTGCAATTTCCAATAATTTTCATCTAGTCTTATTCCTTCTTCTAGCTATTCTTCTAAATCTATTTTATAGGTGTTGATTGCTGCTACAAAACTTAGTTTTTCATTCCTGCTTAAAGCATCAACAACCTTATTTTATTTTCCCTTAATGTTGGATTTCAAAATTATACTCACTAAGGAGAGCTAGCTACCTAGCTTGCTTAGAGTTTTAGTTAGGTTGATCCAACATATATTTTAACCCTTTATTATCTATCATTAATATAAAATTTCTTTCAATTAAATGATGACACCACATTTTTAAGGAATGTATGACAACAACCAGTTCTAAGTCATAGGTCGCATAATTTTTCCCATGAATATTGAGCTTCCTAGAATCATAAGAAATGATGTGTCCTTCCTGAGTTAAAACTCCACCTAAAACGTCATTCCATGCATTTGTACATACTATTAAATATTTATTAGGGTCAACAATTCTTAAAATTGGTGCGGTGGTTAATAATGTTTTTAACTTTTAAAAACTATCTTCACACTTTTGACTCCACTTGAATTTATTCCCTTTCTTCTGTGAAGAAGTTATGGGATTTGAAATTCTTGAAAACCCTTCGATAATAGCCAGTAATCCTCATGAATGATCATACGTCAGTGACATCTTTTGGGACTGGCCATTCTTCGATTGCCTTTATCTTTTCATGATTAATAGAAATTCCTTCTTTAGTCACTACATGACCGAGATATTGTATTTTATCCTTAAATAAATCACATTTACTAAATTTTTCATAGAGCTGATGTTCTCGTAACTCTTGTAAAACAATTTTTAAATGCTCTTTATGTTGTTCTTCATACTTTGAGTAAACTAAGACGTCGTCAATGAATACAACCACAATTTTATCAAGGTATTTATTCATTACATTATTCATCAAACACATGAATACAGTTGGGGCATTATTAAGCTCAAATGGAATAACAACAAACTGGTACTGACCATACCTAGTCCTAAACGCTATTTTAAAGATGTCTTCATCTTTGATTCGGACCTGGTGGCAACCAGATCGTAAATCAATCTTCGAGAAAACAGTTGCTCCACGTAGCTGATCAAATAGAGCATCTATGTGGGGTAACAAATATCTATTTTTGATAGTCATTTTATTTAGTTTATGGTAATCTATACATAATCATAGAGTTTCGTCCTTCTTCTTAACAAAAATAACAGGTGCCCCCTAGGGAGACATGCTGGGTTTGATATAATTTTTATCAATAAGTTCTTTTAACTGTGACTTTAATTCATTTAATTCCAATATATTCATCCGATAAGGGGCTTTTGAGCTGGGCACTGCACCAGGTACCAGCTCAATAGTGAAGTCTAACTTCGTCTTCGGAGGAAGTCCCATAATTTCTTCCGGAAATACATTCGAATACTCCCCCAATATCAGAATATCTTCTAGTTTTAATTTTCCATTATTAGTATTTTAATCATTAATTACTATTACATCAAAGGATTTACAACCCTTCTAAACAACTCTCTTAAGTTGCAAAGTAGAGATCTGTCTTATAGTTGTTTTCCTAGGGATTCCTTTTACATTTACTGTTTCTCCATCGTTATTTACGCAAGTAAAGGTTTTACCGAAATATTTCAGGACTACCCTATGTTGTTCTAACCAATCCATACCAATTAACATATGATAAGAACCTAAAGGTAATACATTAAGTTTAACAAATGTTTCAAACTGATCCATTTTTACAATACAATTCTTAACAAAGCTAATCACCTTTCTTTTTGCACCAGTAGCTAGCTAGACAAACCAAGACGTTGCAAACTTTTCTACTGATAATTTGCATTTTTCTACTAAATCAAGAGAAATATAACTTAATCTATCCCCTGGATCAATTAAAATAGATATAGGTGTTTGATTCAGCTTACCTTCCACTTCCACCATGGAAGTTTGTTAATTTGTTTGCATGTTCTCTAGTGCTACATTGATCCTGGGAATGGTCCTTGCTAGATCACCGACAATCATCTCCTCCTATATCATATGTATGTTGCTGACAATCTTCTTCTGAATGGGGAAAGCTGATGCATAATGAGGACCATTACATTCCCAACACTTTACTAGTTCCTTTTGTTTTAAACTCTTGGTATAGTTACTGTGATTATTAATAGATTCTTTATTTCTTTGACCCTTTGGATTTATCTATGAATTACCTTTGTTCCCTTGGAAATTTTTATTAGGAAATTTTTTTGTGTTATTATTCTTAAAATTTCGATTAGGTACGAAACCTTTCTTCCTCTGTTCAAAATTATTAGTTCTTTTAGCCTTCTAGACTGTCATACTTTCCTTTTTGTGATTCTATTCATAACATAAATTCGCCTTTCTCATTGCTTCTTCTAAATTTTTTGGATTGTAATATTCAATTTTGTCTTTTATATGAAAGGGTAATCATCTTAGAAACCTCAGTACCTTATGCTTGTCGTCCACAATGGAAGGCACACATCTAAGTAGACTTAGAAATTTACTCTTTAGCTCTTTCATGTTCATTGTTCCCAGTTTTAATTCATAAAATTCCTTAGCCCGCTCCTTGTAGTACTATTCAGAAAAAAATTTCTTCTTAAAATATTTCTTAAATGTGATCCAGTTAATGTTATTCTCCCTAATGCCTTTTACTCTTTTTAGGTCCTGCCACCAAATATCTGCCTTCCCAGTGAGGTTGTAAATAGCCATTCTGTCTTTCAGTTGATTAGAGTAATTATAAATTTGAAAATATTTTTTCATCCCAAAAATCCATGATTTAGCCTCTTCTCCCTTCTTAGTTTCACCATTAAAGGTTGGTGGCTTAATTTTCTTGAATTCTCTAGAGATTTCTTCATAAGGTTTAAAGTTTCTCTTTCTTGTATGATAATTGTCTTCGCTACTATCACTAGTATATTGATAATTCTTTTTATGTGGATCGTCATAAACCTCAGAGGATGAGCTACTTTCTATTTTAATATGTTTATACTTTTTATTGTTATGTTGGTAAAGCATATCTTTAGACTCCGTTCGTTTATCTTTTTCCTCATTCTGAAATCTTTCCATTAAAATCTGATTCAGCTCCTCCTGAGCTCTCAAAATTCTCTCATTTTCCTTTTTGACTGTTTCCATCTCTATTCTTAGGTCCTTGACTATTTGTAATAATTCAGAAGAGTTATTAGTTATTTATTCTGGTATGGGTTCTCTTTTAGAATTACTTCGTTCAGTAAAAGCGAGCTCCTCATCTGCATATTCTTTCAATCTTTCCATACCTGCAATTAACTCAAAAAATTTCTTTGGAAGTATATTTCAAAAAGAAAAGTAAAAATCAGTATGCATGTTTTGATTTCACTGTTTATTTATGTAAGTTGAGCCACATTCAGGCCTAGTGTCTAAACCTTGTGCTCTAATACCACATGTAATAACCCAAAAATTCATAAAAATTTAAAAATTTTCATGTAACATAAAATGTTCAAAAATGTTACTGCCTAAGAATCCAATAACTGCTAGCAGTTACTCAAACAATAGTATTTAGAATTGAGCATTGTAATTCTTTAGTTCTACATAATTTATTTATTTTTCTTTTAAGTACTATGTTACGGATGTTAAATTCAGCAGTTTATATTTTGAAAAGCACATGAAAGAAAACTACAACTAAACCTGATACTAAGTGTGTTTTTACTGTCTTCTGACAAGTAGGAGAGACCTTAGTTAAGATTGGGGCTTACTTAGCGTACCGCTAATGTAGTGAAGTGATTCTTCTATTACAGGTTCTATACAGGTAAGAAATTTTCTTACCAGTAATTCCAAATCGAGAATGTCACTCAACTAGCATAGGATAAAATGCTAGTTAAATTGTTTGTTTTGCGGCTTGATCCTGTAAAAGGTATTGTTGATATTTTTATTGTTAGAAACCTGCATAAATTTTTGTAAAACACTAATGTAATAGAATGGGTTTAGTTTAGTTATGCTTACTGCTACAGTACTTGTTCAATTAACTTTCCTCTTTATGTTTTCAGTTATAGACTTGTATTTAATTTTTAATGTCTGTATTATGGACAAATCTATTTTTTCCATTAAGAGATATGTTAAACATACTTGTGACCAAAACTACGTATTTATCGTTAGTGTTTTCTATAAAGTACTTTTTATATTTATTCAAGTTCTTTCCAAAACTTAATTATTCTATTTTAATGATCGTCCTTAACCAAGTATTTGTATTTAATTTTCTTGTATAAGAAATCTCATTTATATGAGTTTTTATTGACAAAGCATATATTTGTAATTTTAAATCCATCCTTAGACTAAATCCTAGCTCAAGGATCTCTATGGTTAAATATTTCTATATAATATTGGTTCATCCTCTATTGTTTGTACCTTACAAATACCAATTGAAAACATTATTTAAAAATGAGAAGAACATAAATATGCAAAAGTTTGACTTTAAAGTTATGATTACGACCCCAGTCTTTCGGGATTACTTTCCAGATCAATGTATTTGGTTTAATAAAAAAATCAAAACACAAGAAATGAAAATCATGGAAATATGCTATCATAACATTTTGACTTTTAAAACAAATGATTTGTGCAGGTTCAAACGAGACTTTTGAACTATAGCATGAAACCCATAATTTGCAAATAATTTGGTGGACATGTGGTTGATGTTCAAATGATTAGGTTTTGTTGACCTTGAGGTGCCATATAAACGTGTTTATAACCCTTAAAAAATCATATTTTGCTCTTTGTCTTTGCTGTGGGGTGGTTGAGATGTGATCTCATAGACGCCAAGCATGTTGTCAGTTATCCAACCATTGCACACAGGCCATACCAATCTTCTCTGCAAATTGAGTTCTTATGTTGCCATTGTTTTCTTCTGTGTAGGATCTTTCCATCCCCATTAGCATAACGTTGTAGGTTCTTCTCTTCGATGTTACCTAACCTCTACAAGTTTGTCCTTCAAGTTTTGGTGTAGTAAAAGTGAACACAATGCTTGCTGTTGTCATGAGGTGGTTTTGACTATCGAAATAGAGTGTCGAAGGTTGGGCTATCTTCACTGTCGATTTTACTTTGTGAGTTTGTACTCTGTGAGTTCTTTTAAACCTCACATAGTGTGAAGAGATTTTCTTGAAGAGTGTGATGGGTTCTTTAATTTACTGCTTGTTTCCTATAGTGGTTTTATCCCTACCTTGTCATGGCTTGGGACTTCACAAATGAACCCTATGAATTTTATTTTCTTCTGATAGGGCTTCAAAGGAGGCTCGGGTTGGCTCTCCATGTCAAGGAAGCTGTGCAAGCTCCCTTAGGTAAGAAATAAACATGTAAAATAATTTCTTCTGCAAAATGAAATTTATTTTTTTATTTAAATAAATGTCTCTAACATAAAGGAGTTTTCTTTGTGTAGGCTATCAAGGAGAAAGTTAGGTTCTGAAGACTCCACCAACAGGCTTCCATGAGGGCATCCACCTCAGTAAGCCTTCAATTTCACCTAGGGTTCTCTTGCACTTGTTGTATGGTGTTTTTAGGAAGGTCCTGCCACATGATTGATGCTTACTGGCTCGGCTATGGCTGTTTAGATGCTCTATTTGTTTTCAAGCACTAGTGGTTGTTTTGTAAAGAAAGGATATGGGATTTCAAAACCATGACTTAAATAATTAATTTTTGCACCTTTTTGGCTAGAGTTGAATTATAGTAATGTTGTTTGATACTAGATTTAAGCCGTGATTTTAATTGAACAGGCCATTGGGTCATTATTAAAGGATTTTTTTAATGTTTTAAAAACCCCGAAGGCTGTTCTTGTGGAAATTATTTTTGGAAGGGTTTTAATAGTTGATACATATGTTTGGTTTTTAAGTGAACTCTGTTTGAATGTAGATTATTTTACTCAGGATTTTAAGCCTTAACTGGTGATTGTAACGTCCCCAACCCTCTGACCAGCGAAGAGGATGCTACTAACACCAAACATACAGCCAAATAGCCCCATGAATATGAACAGGCATATATTGCTGAAATAAAAAACTTAAGCATAAAACATACTAAGATGCATAATCCTTCATATACATAGCGGAAGCAACATACATTTATTCAAGCATACCACATGTTCAACATATTCAATAAGCAGTAAGTTAAAATGCAGAGACGACATAGTCAAGAATACTCGTCTGATAGAACTCGTCACACAACCAGCTACGTCATTGCAAAGTTCCACCAAACCATAGGCCAGCGTGCTCATCAATCTCTCAGCAACATTGCCATCCCTGAGCTAGGCATGATTCCTCAAGGTATAAGGGTGAAAGCAGGCTTACACATAGCCAAGGTACACAAATCAGCCAAGCCCACACAGTAGAGTTTAACAGGCCGCCAAAGAGCCAGGAAAGGCTAAATGCTAAGCTGGTGGTCTCAATAGAGAGTTACAGATTCCTACCCTAGAGTTAACCCTAACCTCTAAGACATCCACACATCCAACACTAGGAATCAGTCCTTTCTTTATTTCACAGTCTCTGAGGCCCTACCTTCCCTTTCCAATATTCTTCAAGGGTTGTGGAGAAGAAATCCAGCAGTCTCACTCTATATGAGTGGCTCTAAACACCAGTTTCTTAAGCATACCCAGCCTCTAATCCTATTCTCAATAGTCAGAATACCAACCACTGCATACTGCATTAAAACAATAGTTCACAAGTCTGTGAAGGAGGTGAAAACAACAGGGTGAAAACCCCAAATGAGAATGTGAACACAACTCAGGTCAAACATGATGATTCAGAGTTGTTCTTGGCCCTAGCGTGGCCAAAACAACCCAGCAATAACCCAACAAGCTACTTGCATACAAAACAACAAACAACGTGTGGAAAAACTACAACCAGCCATGAACAATGGAGGGAAACCGCAGCAACTGCAAACTCAGGGGAAAAACCATAGCCCTGGCTCAACAATGAAGCGGCGACAACATTACACAGTCCTAAAGAGAAGAGAAGTACGATTCTTAATCCTGGACAAGGGATAACAGGTACACCGACCACAAGCTGTGAGGGTAACATGCACACACTTAGCCCCTGAACTTGAATGGATTATGCACAGGAAATTCATGATACCAAAACCGCCTTTCCCCAGCTCCCTGCATGAGGAAGAACAATGTCGATTTCTGTGCATGAGAAGGTGAAGAGAAGAGACTCCTACCCATGTGAGATGGTCAAGACAAAAGAAAACCACGACCGAGAACTCAACGGCACGAGAGCCCCCAAAACAGAAATCTCCCTCTACATGAGGATAACCAGAACAACTCATGGTGGGAGGAGAGTAACCAATCTCCTTGCATGAGACTGAGAAAAAACCCCAAAAATGTGGGTGGAAGAGTGGGAGAGTGGTGACCAATCCCATGTCCCCGTGTGAGGAAGAGCGAGCTCACTGGTGGAGTGTACATGGGGAAAATACTGGTAGTCCTACTACCCACCACTCCTCAGCCACAAATTCTCTCAACTAAACAAATACGAGAGGTTTAAATGGTTGGCCGACACATGGCGAACTCCCAATGACCCCCATGGGTTGGACAACCGCCCCTTAACCTTAGGAATCATGCCCTTTTCATTTAACGTTGCACCATTGTAGCTGGCTGTGGGTTTATTCATTTGATGTGCACATTTACATGATTCCAAAAATATAATGTTCCGGATAGCACGATATACCATCGCCAATGATCCCTATTGCCAAAACATACAGAACCAAATCGATGGTGGGGCTTTTTCCTTTAGCTCCACTCCATGATTAACTACAATATATACATCATGTACCTTTTAATGCATCTAAGGTAAAAACCAGAGTATCACAATCCCATCCCCCTTCGAATAACACCATCCTCGGTGTTCTAACTCATAGGAATACATATACAATTTACACATCAAAATTTCAAATTTTTGTAGATCTATCCCCTATTCAGTTATTTACTTTGAACATTTAGGACCAAGCCCCTTGGCTTCCATGTGCTTTTCTTGCTAGTTCTTAGCTCTTCGCTTATCCCGAAGTCTAGGAACTATGTGGCTATTTCCCTCTTTATGTTCCCTCGTTGGGAAGTCCCAGCGTAAATGATGTCCTCCGCATTCCCAGCATTTCACTCGCTGCCTCATCTTTCCTTTCTCAATTTCCTTTGAGTCTTCGTTCCTGGACCATTTCTTAATGGATCGCTTGGATGAATTTTCCATGATTGGTCCACTTCCCTTGCCTTTACGGATTGCTCCCAGAAGGATTTTGACCTCCTTTTGCAAACCAATAGAGTCTTGCAAAATATGGTGGTTCATTTCATTCTTCCTTTTCTGTATCTTGAGAATCTCTCCAAGATTCTCTTGGGTCCTGGAAATCGTTTGGAGGATACTTCCAGCCAAGTCCAGCAACTTTTGGTATGCTTCCATGATTAATGTGCACCACTGGATTTCACTTTTCTCACCTGTGAAATGCATCATTGAAATTCTGTTAGACCAAGTATAATATAGGCATTAAAATCAGTCAATTACTTTCCAAATTGGCATGACATTCCAAGCCTCATCGAGGAGACTTTCATATTTTTCATGCCTTCCTAATAGGCACATGAGCTCATTCATGTCAATTCTTAGGCAAGGAATTAACCATCCCAGCATTCATAATTTACTTTAAGCAAATACACACATTCTATTTTCAGTCATACATGCATTCAACAATATTTTGTTTTCACAATGCATAAATATATATATATATATAATCAAAAGGCAAGAGAGAGCAGCAAGAGTTTTTCCCCCTCTTTTTTTTGTTCCATACTAGAACCCACACCGTCGATGTGGATTTTCATGCTCTCAGCCTCTTTCACTTCATCGTGAATGCTGGACCAATCCCTCTTGGTCATGACACTTAGTGTCTCCGGTCTGTTTCAGACCTCTCAACCATGGAGCCTCCCCACATGGTTTTTCTTGGTTGCTAGGAACTTCACAGTCTCACTAGCACCTTTTTCATTACTGCTCATTCTGAGTTCTTCACGACAGTCACATGTCCACATGCACCCCTAGGATGCTCTCATAGTCCTCTCTACCAGCGATACCTATATTCAAACATTGAATCAATTCACATGTTTAGTTTATTCTCATCGATTTTCACCTCTTTAAACAAGATCTTAAAACATCATAACCAAATCATACACAGACGTATATTCATAAGCAAGATATTGCAAAATAATCCAATACTTATTTGTATTGTGCATTTTCTCGTTAGACCACAAGATCCTGCTTCGATTTGCAAGCCTTGGGATCGCCTATGGACTTGGATGTTAGACCAGCATGCATGCTGCTTCACAACATCCTTTTATACATATATCAGGCACAGTCAAGCCAACCTTCAATTGGGTTTATCAGACCATCAACAAATCGCCTGTACTTATATCAACAATACACTTATATCAACAACCAATCATCAACCAAGCCAACACCGTTGGGTTTATCAGGCCATCTACAATAACACATGCACTTATATCAACACAAGAGACCACTCCCTTCACTAAGTTAACAGTCCCTCAGGAATGTCTCCTTCTCTGTAGAAGGTAGGATGAGCTCAAACCATTGTCCATTTAGTGTACAACACCAAACTACATCTGTTTAGCCTTACAACACAAGAAATATAAGCATATTCATCAGCGTTATTGTTCTAAAACTGTAATCACAGTTCACACCATTCACTATCAATTATTGAGACACCAAGAGTGCGTCCACTACCTAGGGTGTAATCAATATTGAAAAACCCTTCCATGATCTAACATCGGAAGAGTGTGCACCCTTTCCCGGTGTGTGCCCTGTAGGCCTTATTTGTACTCAAGCAATCTACCACAATGGAAATAAAATCAAAACATGCTCTACATATTGAATTCAACAATTTGACATGCATATTCTTAGCTAGGGTTACAGAACACTTATCCATTTGCCGATGCAGTATTCCTTTGTTAAGGAGGAATGGAAGCTCCCTTCTCTGAGTTAACAATCCCTCAGGTTTCCATCCCAATTCCTTTGTCATTCTATACCATCTCACTCATGTTTCTTACCAAACATGTAGTGCAGATGAGACATTTCCAAATGTCTAATGGATTTTCACCCGAAACCCATTTCCAAGATAAAGGAAAACCTTCCCATGAAGTTTGGCTCCTGCATGCCATCACACATGATATTCCTATAGTGTGTACCCCTGGCACATTCATCAAATATCCAAATAGTCAATCATTATCTGATAATACAATCCAACTTTGATTGTTCCATAACCAAGCAAAGACAGTAGTAATTAAATTCAATGAGAATTTGCAACTATGTTTACTACAGAAAATGATTTTCTTGGCAATGAGGTGATCCTCAATTGTGGGTCTCTTGTAAGCAACTCTACTATGGCCATTATAAATTTATGCTTACTATCATAGCATGAATACCCACTTACAATACGTCCTCTTGACACAATTCTATGCAGGCCAATAGTGATTGGCAGTTGTGAGCAATTCCTTAAATCTGAAATTCACAAATTCAAATTTAATAACCAATTATTCATACAAACTATTTTCATAGCTATGAGACTCTTCTCATAAGGTTTGGCTCTTTCACATGGTGGATTCCATCATTTGTCATGGTCTTACTTTCATTGTCATGCTCCAAACAATCTACCTAGAACCTGAACTTCAATCAACCAAGCACTTAGTAAGTCTTGATGCATATAACATTTCATTGTTGCAACAACCACTGAAGCATTTCCAGAATTTATAAAATTCAAATACTTCCTGCTGTTAATCACATCCATATTACCAAAACTTGTTTACTTCATGCAATCATTATCATACTTTAAATTACAGGGTATAATCCCCTCATTTATGTAATTTAAATGAAAGGTTTAGATACTTCTTACTTCCCAAGCGTATCATTTCTACCACCCTGCTATTTCATAGAGTATTTTCTGCAGCCAATTGATCCTGACTACCTCTTCATGCACTTACTATCCTGCATTCATAACAGCTCTTGAAATGGTTCTAGAATTGTCATCAATTCATCATTTCATCCATTATTTATTCATAATATCACATGCGCTATCTCAATGCATTTATGCAATGCATCACAACATCGGTACCCACACTTATGTAATCAGTTACTCACACTCTTCATATGCATCCATTCACTGCATAACCACAAGATTTATAAAATCTTTTAATGCATATCCACCTAATGATACCTTGAATTGATTCAAGAATACTATGCATTTAAACATACCATGCATGGTCTAACCATGACTAATTCATATACGATGCATTATTATAATCAAGATCATCAGTGCTTACTTTCCTTGGGATACTAAGCACATAACAACATAATATAGGCATGACACATTTCTATATGAATGCAGTATAAACTCAAATATCTATATGGTACGAGACCTCTTGCTTTTACTACTCCATGCATTTTTCATAATTAAACTCTTATCGTCATGGATCTTACTTACACCCTTGACATTACCAATTTGGTTGGTCCTTTGCAAGAGATTGCAGAATTTGTTCACCAACTTTTGGTTCTGGACTTGTTGTTGTATCCCTTTCGCCATAAGGTTGCTAGTCACATTTGTTAGCATTAGCAACATATTTAGATATGTCCATGTTGTCATTGGTTTTTCCACTAATTCCAACATCAATGCAATAACTACCATTAGTGGTTCATTATACATGTATAATTCTTACTATTCTTACCAACATGTAATATCTTATGCATGCAAGGCATATCTGCATACATTTCATGTATAAAACTTGGAATTCTAATTAGCAATACAAGGTTTAAAGAAATTTCCCTTTTCAAGTCCCTCATCCCTGCATGGAACTCCTTTTCCACACAACAACTCGTTTGACTTCATGGTCTTGCTACCTCTAGGCATGCAATTCCTGGATTTTCCCATATTGAAAACAACACATTTCTCTTTCAAGCAATCACTAGCACTTTTCTGCTCCACACTCAAATTTTGGTGACTCTCCCTTATTCTTTGCTGGATAAGATTTCCAATGCCTATCCCCATGCTTCATTCTGACTTCAGGTGTGAAAACCACATCATTTAAAAAATGATGGCAAAACACACTACTAAATTCTGGTCTGAAATGCGAACTTCAGCCACCTGGAGTTTTCTTCCTTTTCAGCTCTGAAACTGTTGGGAAACCCAATGAGAAATTCACTACAAAACCCACTAGAACACTAGCTGGAACTACTAAAAATTCCACTCGAAAAAACCCAATTTTCTTTCTCCCTATCGAATCCCTTCCCAACTACATTTCTGACGTTTCAGATCCGTAGTGGACTAGTCTTCTGACTCTTCAGCGGCCAAGATGACTACATTGCTCTGGCGCTCATCAATGAACCTATCAGCTATGAGTTTCCTCTATATCGACGGTCTCCTCAGGTATATTTTTCTGAAGTAGGCCTTCCAGATGGCATCGTAAATGCCAAGGACTGTTCATCAGGTCCGTAATCGTCTACCCTTCCGGCGTTTCGATGACCAGATCCACTAACTTTCTCCACGGCTCATCGGTGAATCGTTTGCTTTATTTCCTCGGTTGTGCTATTCCTATAGGGTTCTATCACTCTGAACTTTATCAGAGATGAGGACCATTAATCCTTACAGCATCGATGAGGAGACCAACTAACCATCGCATCGACGGACGGTTGCACTGTGCATCAGACGACTAATTATCTATGCTTCTGCAACAGCGGCTAATGAATCTTCAACATTTTCTGATCTCATCATCTATAATTCTTCGATGAGGTCCATCGATGGTCTCATCATCTAAATTTTTCTGATGGCCAATGGTTTCCAACACTTTAACAAAATTATGAAAATTTTCCTCTTCCTTCCATGTTGTCGAACCCAACAACTAATTTCTGCTGACGGCTTCAGTGGTCCGAACGACCTAACATTGCCGACACTGAAGGTCACAATATCAGATGTTTCCTCGACTACCTTGATCTAGAATTTCAGTGGCCTTTGGATAATCTCTGCCGAAACTGAGGCTTCCGAATCCACTAAGTTTCTTCGACGGCCGACAATTCCCATACTTAGAAAAATTTTCTAAAATTTCTTCCTTAACCATCTTTCCGCTACTTCATCAGCTCAACTGTCTTCCATTTTCCGTCGTCATTTCAGTTCCTTCTCTATCTATCCTTTGACGTTGTGGCTAAGCCATCGACTATGTATCGGCGATCCAACTCTTTAATCATCGCTGGTCGCCGATGGTTTTATCACTTCAATTTTCTGCTGCATCGGCTATCAGAACATCTATACACTGCGGCATCGATGGTCGGGGACTCTATCCATCGGAAGGATAGTCCACTAGCTAGCTGCAATGGTGGGTGTATGAACAGCTAGTCCTTTCCGATGTTCATCACTGATTCCATCATCTGAATTTGACCGAACGTCGATGAATTTGACACTTAGAAAAAAATTTACAAATTTTTCCTTCCTTCGTGTTTTCTCCACCGACGCTCCGTCAGATATTCCATCTACTATTTTCCATCGACACTGTGGTGACTCCATCAACTACTTTGTGTCGTCATTTTGGTGGTCTTCCGTTGATGACTTCTGATGGAAGTTTCCTCTCCTTTAGCAATCCACTAGTGGCCCATATTGGAGGGCCTTTTTCTTAGGTGATCTAATACATCGATGGGGCTTCTGACTCAGTCCTCCGACGATCCGATGATCCCAACACTTAGAGAAATTTTCCAAAATTCTGTTGTCATGCACATATTTTCTTCTGTTTTTTGCTGGCCAGAAGGAAACCTGCCTCTACTAGCTAACCTTTCATGGCCTATTTAGGCCCATGCTACAACCGTTGCCTCTAATACCATACTATAACGTCCCTGACCCTCTGACCGACGAAGAGGACACTACTAACACCAAACATATGGGTAAATAGCCCCATGAAGATGAACATGCATATATTGCTAAAATAAAAATCTTAAACATAAAACATACTAAGATGCATAATCCTTCATATACATAGCGGAAGAAACATACATTCATTCAAGCATACCACATGTTCATAATATTAATTAATCAGTAAATATAAATGCAGAGATGACATAGTCAAGAATACTCATCTGATAGAACTTGTCCCACAACCAGCTATGTCGCTACAACGTTCCACCCAACCATAGGCCAGTGTGGTCATCAATCTCTCAGCAACACTGTGACCCCCGAGATGGGCATGATTCGTCAAGGTATAAGGGTCAAAGAAGGCTTACACATAGACAAGGTACACAAATCAGCCAAGCCCACATAGTAGGGTTTAACAGGATGTCAAGGAGCTAGGAAAGGCTAAATGCTAAGTTGGTGGTCTCAATAGAGAGTTAAAGATTCCTACCCTAGAGTTAACCGTGACCTCTAAGACATCCACACATCCAACACTAGGAATCAGTCCTTTCTCTATTTCATAGTCTCTTAGGCCCTGACATCCCTTTCCAATATTCTTCAAGGGTTGTGGAGAAGAAAGCTAGCAGTTTCACTCTGTCTGAGTGGATCCAAACACCAGTTTCTCAAGCATACCCAGCCTCTAATCCTATTCTTAACAGTCTAAAGACAAACCACTGCATAGCGCAGTAAAACAAGAGTTCATAGGTCTGTGAAGGAGAAAAAAATAGGGTGACAACCCCAAAGGACTAGGTGAACACAGCTCAGGTCAAAAACGACGATTCAGAGTTTTTCTTGGGCCTAGCATGGCCAAAAAAACTCAGCAATAACCCAACAAGGTACTTGCATACACAACAACAAACAACATGGGGTAAAACTACAATGAGCCATGAACAATGGAGGGAAACCACAGCAATTGCCAACTCAGGGTAAAAACCACAACTGCAGCTCAACAATGAAGTGGCAGCAACATTACACAGTCCTAAATAGAAGAGAAGTATGATTCTTAATCCTAGAAAATGGATAACAAGTACGCTGACCACAAGTCGTGAGGGTAACATACATACACTGAGCCCCTGAACTTGAATGGCTTCTGCGCAGGAAATTCGTGAGACCAAAACCCCCTTTCCCCAACTCCCTACATGAGGAATAACAATGTCGATTCCTATGAATCAGAAGGCAAAGAGAAGAGACTCCTGCTCGCGTGAGATGGTCAAGATAAAATAAAACCACGACCAAGAGCTGAATGGCGTGAGAACCCCCAAAACAAAAATCTCCCTCTGCATGAGGATAACTAGAATGACTCATGGTGGGAGGAGAGTAACTGATATCCTTGCATAAGACTGAGAAAAACCCCCAAAAACGTGGATGGAAGAGTGGGAGAGTGGTGACCATTCCCCTGTCCCCGCATGAAGAAGAGCAAGCTCACTCGTGGAGTGTACGTGGGGCAAAGAGTGGCAGTCTTGCCACCCACCACTCCTTAGCCATAACTGCTCTCAACTAAACAAATATCAGAGGTTTAAATGGGTGGCCAACACATGGCGAACTCCCAATGACCCCCATGGGTTGGAAAACCACCCCTTAACCTTAATAATCATGCCCTTTTCATTTAACATTGCACCGTCGTGACTGGCTATGGGTTTATTTATTTGATGTGCACATTTACATGATGCAAAAACTACAATGTGCCAGATAGCACGATATACCATCGTCAACGATCGCTATTGCCGAAACATACACAACCAAATCGATGTTGGGGCATTAGAGGAAATTTCAACTCAAAATGGGCCTCCTAAAAAAAATTAATAAAATAATAATTAAAATAATAAAATAATATTTATTAATTTTGGAGGAAGAAAAGAAAAAAACTACTTTTTGTTTGTATTTTTGACATATCTCCCCGTGTTTTTACTAAAATTTCGATCAGGAGAGCTCGTTGGATGCGGAATTTATTTCCGCATCCAATGAGCTCTCCCTATCGAAATTTGAGTAAAAACATAGGGAGATATGTCGAAAATACAAAGAAAAAAAGTAGTTTTTTTATGATACCTATCACCAAATTTATATTAAAAAATTGTTTAAGACCTATATGGTATTTCAAATTTAAATAAATTTCATTGGCTAACACATGATGACATGGAATTTGAGTTAATTTTAAAAGGCCCATTTTGAGTTGAAATTTCCTCTAATGCTTTCGCCTTTAGCTCCACACCACGATTAATTTCAATATATACATCATGTACCTTTTAATGCATCCGGGGTCAAAACCAAGGTATTACAGTGATGTAAAAGGTCGTAGGCTGAGACTATGTCTGTTCAGTTTTGTTTTTTATATTAAAATAAATCGTACAACTTAGAGCTAAATTAATGGTATCTCTGTTTGGTTAATATTTATATATTGTTTTTATGTTAGCTATTTTTATTATTATTTACCTTTCGATGGTTTAGGGTTAAATAGTTTATTAATTAATTTTGTTTCTCTTCAAAAGAATTATGATTTGAGAAATTTTGACAGTAGAAGACTTCAGTAGTAGCATATTTATTAATTTAGAAGTGAATTCTAGAAATAGAATAGAGAAAAAATATTATTGAATCATTTTACCTCTTTTCTGTATTTTAGAAAATACTATTTGGTTTTGATATTTATAAATTGTGAATTTACTTTATTATGAAATGATTAGTTCTTTTACAA
Source organism: Pseudotsuga menziesii (assembly GCA_001517045.1). Lineage (NCBI taxonomy): Eukaryota > Viridiplantae > Streptophyta > Pinopsida > Pinales > Pinaceae > Pseudotsuga > Pseudotsuga menziesii. The sequence goes on along the minus strand of LPNX011226128.1, from coordinate 328,088 downwards.
ACTCTAAATCCTTTTTAAATATTTAAAGAGTTAGTTTTCATTTTCCTGTTTAACCCTAGTTTGCATTTTCACTTAGGTGTATTATAGGGTAACTGTTTAACCTTGTAAACTGTCTTTGTTAAGTTAACTAAATCTTAATAGTTTTCCTATTTCTATATTATATATTTATGTTGACATATTAGATTTTATAGAATAGAATTTTTCTATTTTTACTGTGTAAAATATTACACAGACTAGTGTGTAATATCTAGGATTCTTCCTCTGTCTCTATTTAATTTATTTAAGTACTTTAAATAAATAAAATTACAAAAGAAAACCTATCACAATTTATATAGAAATCCTATAGAATATAATCATTTCATCTGCATACATATTTCATTCAAATCCATTATTTGAAAGTAAATTATCCTGCTATACTAGAGTATGACCTTGCAAAAGGTGTGGAAAAATACAGTTTAGGTCTTTCTTATATCTATTAATTAACTCATAATTTCTCTACTTATTTACCCTAATCTAGCTAGTTCAGAACTTACTAACTTTCACACCATATGCATTTCTTCTATCTATCTCTAACAGATATAAAAACAAAAATATACTACATCATTGATAAATCTTAAAATTTTCATATACAACAAATAATTAAATGACTGTACTAAGCAAGTACAACCTAGAAGTATAGATGAGGTGACAACAACTTAAGGAACCTGTTCGTTGCAAGCGACTCCTGGAGAAGAGATGAACTGCAATTCTGAGGACCCCTGAGCTTGTCTCCTAGTCCACTTGGTAGAAGTATTGGGTGAGAGATGTAGTCTAGAAATCCTTTGCAAATCCACTGAGTGTTCAGTACTAACTTAGTTCTTCTTGTAGCAATATGAACTCATCTTAGAATAGCTACACTAGTTCAGGTCTTCAACACTTATCCACTCAAACTTACTTTATCTAGTCCCCTCCATTGAATTCTCTTGTGCACTTCATTCACTCAGAATGACAAAACATTCTAGAATGAGCAGCCTCAGCTATCTTCAATGGGAAGTTTTATTAGCATGCCTAGGTATTTTGGGTTAATTTTTACTTAATGAGCCATGTGACATAAAAAAAATTTAGTTACTAATCAATTGACTTCCATAAACAAAACAACCAGCATAGAGAAGGAACCTAGAACCTGCAAACAATGGGTTCCTCATGCATTAGTTCATAACAAACTAAGTAATCCCAAGACATAGGATTCCTTCATACCTTTTCATTGAGTCATTAGGTAAATACAACCACCCTTTTACCTTTATAAGAGGAGGTAAGTTAGTCATGTCATTTTAGTAAATGAGACTAGGTTACATGATAAACATCCAATTAAAATAAAGTAGGAAGTAAGTAGACTCTGAATCCCACCAGAAAAATAATTAAATAAATAAACGATAATAAATATCACCATAAATAGAATACCATGTATTAACCTATGAGATAAATCCATAACATGAATACAAGTGTTGTTCCTAATAAATTTATACAATACCGAAGTAATTTTAGATCACCCTTATATCCTAATAGATTTATGGGCCATACAAAAAAAATATTTTACGGATTTAAGGGACATTACAAGTGGTATAAGAGCCCTATTTAGAACACTTAGATACCTTATGGGCTCTCTACTGAACATCTTCTATAGAAATATATTTCAAAACTCTATTGTGACTTTTAAACTAACAACATTATCTTGTTAGTTTAAAAATTACAATACAATTTTGAAAATATATTTCTACAGTGGATGTTTAGTAGAGAGCCCATAAGGTCTCTAAGTGTTTGAAAATAGGCTCTAATGCCACTTGTAAGGGACAGACCACTTGTAAGGTACATTACAAGTGGTATTAGAGCCCATTTGAGAACACTTCAAGACCTTATGGGCTCGCTATTGAACATCTGCTATAGAATTATATTTTCAAAACTTTATTGTGATTTTTAAACTAACAAGATAACATTGTTATTGATTTGTATATTTGAATATCAGTGCAAATCATGGACACATAAGAGAACAATAGTCGACATGGGAACCTATATTCCTCAGCCCTGAGAATAAGAACTCGTGGTGGAATTGAATTCCAACTTAATGAATACTATACATAGTCTACAAGGATATCTACAGAGTTTTAAATATGATAACATGAATGAAAGGTGAGAACAAAAAGCAATAAATGAATATATACTTTAGAATTTGACAAGATTAAACTTCCATAGGCAGTCCACACACTCAACAAACAAATCCAAAGAAAACTACCATCATATAAGAAGGACCAGTAGTCCAAGAGAGGAGGGACGAGAATAACACACCCATGACTTCATAGAAGCTTAATATCAAAGGTTTTCTAGTGATGGATCACCCTCTCCTTGCAAGAAAAGGCAGAAAAATGATGATAGCCTTCAGGGAGAATTTTGAAAGATAAAATCCCCAACCTATGAAGGATAAATGAATACCGGATTAAAGGCTAAATAATGGATCTTGGGTATGAATAAATACATTTGAGTACATAATTAATCCAATGAGACGAAAGCCTCACTGGCCATTTACAACTTGAATGGAAAGGAATCTAGGTGGTGGAGAGACCTGAAACATACTAAGAGCGATGAAGTAAAAGATATTAGATGGAGTCCTTTCAGCAAATTGTTACAGGAAAAGTACATGCCTGAAAGATTCTTTAATAGAAAAGTAAAAAAATTCCACGAATTAAAGATGGGATCACTAACTATGAATTCCTTAATCAACAAATTTTTAGATATGCTGCATTATGTACCTTACATAAAGGATTAAAAGGTCAAGATACAACAATTTTTGGGATGTATCCCTAAAAAATTTTTAGAGAGAATTGATTTTGACATGCTCAAAACTGTAGACACCACCTTGCACAAGGATAGAATTTGTTATGAACATGGACAACTAAGATAGAAAATATGAACATAAATCGAGACAAATTTAGGTCATTCTCAGACAACCGAAAACTTGGTTCTAAGCCACAACCCTACAGGAAACAGAACAATAGTTTCCCACCTAATAAAAATTTCAAAAAATATAGTGCACGACCAAATGTTCCCGCACCAAATGCCAATAGACCAACAACAAACATAAGAGCCAAAGCTTCCCTTCTACAAGTTAGTTTCCAGAAATGTCAAGGGAACCATTATGCGAGATATTTCCCAAACAATAAAAATGGAGTTCTACACTATTAGAATTTGAATTCCATTTAGATCTTGAAGAAGATACTTCATAATTATTATGGTTGTGGTAAATGGAGAATGAAGATACAAATTGAACAAAAAAATTCACAATAATAGCATTCACAATAATAATATCTGGTGTTACAATAGTTTCCATAGTAAAGAATTTGAATTCATGGGGTATGAATTGAAATTTCCCAAGTGTATATGATTATATCTAACTGAATATCTGACCCATGGTATTTCAATAAATATTGGATTCCAATAGATCAACTCCCAGATGTCCAACAACTTAAACAAATAGTGACAGCTAGTTAACTTAGTGCAACTGAGTGTGGTAGGTAGGCAAAGGCGCCTACTCCACCTGCATCCATGCATTATCCATGCAATACATGCACTATCTAACTATTTGTGAACTAGCTGAAAGTAACTGGGGCTAACTGAGAGAAACTAGTACTAACTCCAACTAACTGAAGTAGGTTGGTATCGAAACACCCAGTGGCTCCTAAAATGTAGGGATTGGTGTAAGAGGTTCCCAAACTGATGCATGCACATGTAGTAAGTGGAATTTAACCTCTATCAGTGTTTCCCACACTCCAGTGACTGGTACATGTTTCCCCATTAGGTCAAGTGGACCCAATTAATTAATTTAGGTTCGTAAGTTAGGAAAAATTAATATAATAGACAATATGATCAAAGGAAGATTAATAATCCTAACACCCCCCTAAATCCTAACTTGGACAACTATGGGACCTTGTAACTAGACCATAGTTCACCCAAATACAATCTAAAATAAATAATTCTTCTTAATACAATCGAGGAAATAGGGGAAAACCTCATGGGAAACCCCCCCCCCCTCAAAATAAGAAGAAATACAAATTTTGACAAAAACTTGTGAAATTTTTTGCTGCTACAATGCAGCAGAAATATCTTGGTTATTTTGTGTAGATGAACCCATGAATCCAAAAAACATGCTTATGTATGGATTAATCTTCCTCTTTGGAAGAAGAACAATGCACTCAACTATATCAGAAATATAAACAGCTGCACTGTGAAAACTGGAGCCATGTAGAGCAACTGAAATCATCTGAAGAGAGAGCAAGGGTGCTTGAGAATTTGAACAATGTGAGGAAAAACAAAAAAAGTGACATATTTCAGCCTTCAACAGCAAAACATGAGTGGTAAAATAAGCCCCAGGTGTTAGGAGCAAGTGTCTAGGCAGATGCAGAATGTCTCCCTCATTACTAGTTCTGTAAGGAGATGAGCATGTGACCAACGGTAGAGAAGCCCTAAGATAGTGGAGAGTGAATTCTTGAGCTTCATAATCTGATATATCTTCATAAATAGCCAATAATTCAAAACATATGATATCATCAAATTCATAAGAAATAACTAACATCAAATCATCAATAGCAAAATTGAAAGAGACTTGCAGTGCTTGATTTGTCACACCAAACTTGATGAAACCAGTTATAAGAAATACTAAAAGTTCTTGAATCTTGAAACATGAATCACATATTATCAGATCGGAAAATAAATGAGATCCAAAAATATTCATATCAGATCCAAAAATTTCCTCCACCGAGATGGTAGATGCACAATTTTCTCCTCCTTCAAAATTCTGATTTTCGATGCATGTAATCTTGTAAGAATTTACTGGAAGCTCTAGATTAATGAGATTGAATGGATCACTCTTATAATCTAATATTATTTCCAGCATATCAATTTTATTTCTTATATTCACACTAGAAACATCGTTATAGATAGTGAATTCAAATTCCTTTACTGTTTCTAAAACAGTCACCGGTAAACTATGAAGAAAATTTAAAGAGTTACTGGAGAACTTTTGCAAAGAATAGGAAGAGTTTTTTTATTCACAAATAGAGATTAGAATGTCTTATTCTGAATCAGCCATGTGAGGAGATGAGATATCAGATATCTCATACAATTCTTGAGCAATGGAAGAAAGATACATTTCAAGGAGACTTTTTCTATTCGAATTGACTGTAGGGGAAAATCTGCTTCTTCTTCATCTTCAACAATTTGCTTTTCTGTAGGAGGGAATGAAATCATCATGCTGTATTTTATCTAAACCTCTCTCAACATATGGGATTTTAGAGTCATCTCCCATATGACTGCTAGGTCCTCTTGATAGAGGGAAGGCGATGAAGTATTCCCTCGAAGCAACCATGTGATTGGATGCTGCAGAATCTATCACATAAGCCTTCGACGGAGAGAGGATTGCATGCAAGCATATACCATCTTCTTCAGTCTTCTATTCATCATCTGACATCACTGTCCTTTGTGGAAGGCCAATATTGTTCTGTACACATAGATTTTTCATCTGGTTGAGGGTCTTCTTCATGCATGAGTCTTTTGGATGAAAACACCTCATATAGTAGGGACACTTTTTCTTTTTCTTCTTAGAGACGGAGGCTCCTTCGGAAGTTTTCTGATTTTGTTTAGGCTTTGAATCAGCTTCCTTTTTCTCCTTCTTATTTGATTTCCCATTTTCTTGCACTTTGGAAGAGTAAAAAACTAGGACAGATTGGTCTTTGGATGTCTTGATGACTCCCATTCGAATCAACTTGTCTTTCTCCTTGATTAAGGACTCGAAAAAAGAATCTAATGAAGGAACCTTCCAATCAGGAAATCTTTCCCACTTGTAATTAAATATGGAAACAAATACATAATACTCAGGGCCTAGTTTGTTGAGTATGGAAATGACATTTTGCTCATCCTTCCACTCTATTCCACATTGTTTGCATTGAAGTACCAGAGACTTGAATTTTAGTAAATAATTGTTCAATAGTCTCAAGATTGCTGGGATGTAAAGATACCAACTCATTCTCCAGAATGTGTCCCCAAAGATAATATTCTTTGGTAAAAAAGCTATCAAGCTTCTCCTAGGATTTTATGGGAGTTCTTAAGACTTATAGGTGGAAGAGGAGATCTTTGGATATATAAGTACATAAGTACACGAATGCTTCATCACAATGGTTCAGAAGCTTGTTCTACTCTATTGACTAATGAGGATCAAACTCCCATCCATGTATGATCCTATGGTATCCATGCTTGTGCAAGGATAGATGCATATCAATCCTCCAATCAAGATAATTGGAAGTTGTGAGGATCATTGGTTCAATAGTGTGAGAAATCATAATTGCTCCAGTTGTAAGTACTGCAAAACTTCACACAAGCTACGTAGAACCTATCAATTTCACTGCAATAACACACTAAACAATATGAAAAATTAGAATCATACTTTTCCTCCTAGCATGAACATGTTGTTAGGGTCTGTCACGCCCTCTCCATTTCTCTGAATAAACCCAGAACTAGCAAATCCTCATAGGGGACTTCTGTGGAAACCCAACTGCTTCTGATGTTCGATGGGGAGAAACAAGCATGAAACCTTTTTGAGAATGATCTGACACCATAGTATAATTTTAATTCCATTTAGATATTCAAGCAGATAGTTCATAATTATTATGATTGTAGTAAATGGAGAATGACTATACAAATTGAACAAAATAATCCACACAGAAAAAAGGACAAGTATTGCTCAAGAATTTACAGTATCGTTCACAATAATAATATCTAGTTTTACAATAGTTTACATAGGAAATAATTTGAATGCATGGGGTATGAATTCAAATTTTCCAAGTGGATATGAATGTACCTAAATAAATATCTAATTCATGGTCTCTTAATCAGTATTGAAGTCCAACAGATCATCTCCCAGATGTCCACCAACTCAAACAAATAGTGACATCTAGTTAACTTAGTGCAACTGAGTGTGGTAGGTGGGAAAAGGCGCCTACTCAAAATCCATCCATGCATTATCCATGCAAGACATGCGCTAGCTAACTGTTTGTGAACTAACTGAAAGTAACTCGGGGCTAACAGAGAGTAACTAGTACTAATTCCAACTAACTGAAGTAGGTTGGTGCCGGGACTCCCAGTGGCCCCTAAAATGTAGGGATTGGTCTAGGAGGTGCTCAAACTAATGCATGCACATGCAATAAGTTGAATTTAACCTCTAGCAATGTTTCCCACACTTCAATGACTAGCACATGTGGCCCCATTAGGTCAAGTGGACCGAATTAATTAATTAAGGTTCCTAACTTAGGAAAAAATAATCTAATAGACAGTATGGTCAAGGGAGGATTAATAATCCTAACATACACAACTTACAAGAAGAACCAACAATATAATACATGGCTAGTACACCTAGGATCTATGTAGCACTCGAGGTCTTACAAGTAGACCATCAGGCCACTATGGTCGAAATAGAAGGCGAGGTTTCGAAGGCATCTATTTTTATTTAAGTGATCCCCATGCTTTTCAAAGATATCTTTGCCCCAAGATTGTTGACACATGTAAACTAAAAAAAGAGAAATATGAGAAACCATGCCTGGTACAACTAGCCACTTATACAAAAAAAATTTCATAACTACTAAAAGAATGCAAGATAGACATGAACGGTTTTCCAACCAGGGTATACTTAAATATCTTACCCATAGGACTGTATGACATACTTATAGGCATGCACTTGTTGGAACAAAACCATGTCATGTTTGACTATTTGAATAAGTCTATCTTATACACAGAAAGCCAGGAGAATCACAAAAATATTCAAGGCATACCCAAGAAGGATTTTGTTCGACAGATATCCACCTTACAAATAAAGAAATCTATAAGAAGGGGCTGTAAATATTTTGCAATTAACATCCAGGATGTAGAAGCCGATAGAGAACAACAAATTAACTATTTTTCAATTCTCGTAAACTACAAATATATATTTACCGAAGAAATACTAGGACTACCACCTAAGTGGGACTTAGATTTTCCATAGCATTAACACAAGGATTAGTACCATCTTCAAAAGCCCCATACCGCATGAGTGCACTAGAGTTGGTGGAGCTCAAGTTATAGTTACACAAATTGAAAGATAAATGTCATATCCAACCTAGTGTGTCTCCTTGGGGAGCACGTATACTATTCGTAAAGGAAAATGACAGTACGATGTGAATGTTCATCGATTACCGACACCTCAATAAGATGAACATAAAAAACTGTTATCCACTCCTTAGGATTGATGACTTGTTCTATCAAGTCGTAGGAGAAAATATATTTTCAATCATAGACTTGCGATCCGGATACCACCAAGTAAGGATCTGTGATGAATATATACAAAAAACCTCCTTTTGGACTCGATACAAGTTTTATGGGTTTGTGATAATTCCTTTCGGGATAACCAATGCACCATCCAATTTTATGTGTATGATGAACAATATTTTTAGTGAATACCTTGATAAGTTTGTATTAGTGTTTATAGATGATATAATAATTTACTCAAAGAGTAATGGAGAACGAGAGAAACATCTCCAAATAGTATTATGACTATTACAGTAACACCAAATTTATGCGAGGTTCAACAAGTGTGATTTTTACAAACCACAGATACAATACCTAGGTAAAATCATTTCCAAAAAAGGGATATTTGTCGACCCAGAAAATATTAAATCCATTGAGGAATGGCCTACCCCTACTTGTGTCACAGACATTAGGTCATTTATGGGAATAATAGGTTACTATCGAAAGTTCATTGATAAATTCTCAAGGATTGCTTGTCCTATGACCTGCTTACAAAAAATGGCAAACAAATTCCTGTGGATGACCAAGTACAACAACAACTTCCAAAATATAAAACAACTCTTAACTATTGCACGTTTGCTACAAATTGCAGATCGCAGTGGGGATTTCATTGTTTGTGTAGATGCGAGAAAGGAAGGACTTAGTGGAGTCCTCATGCAAATTGACTATGAAATCTGTTACGAATAACATAAATTAAAAGAACATGAACAAAAATATCCCATACACGATCTTGATCTAGCTTGCATCATCCACTCCTTGAAGATGTGGAGGCACTACCACATGGAGAAGAATTTTCTTCTAAAGACAGACAACATGAGTCTAAAGTATTTGTTCGACTAGCCATATTTAAATGCTAGGAAGGACAGATGGTTGGCCCTCCTTAGTGAGTACCACTTCGAATTAAAGCACATAAAAGGAAAGGAAACCAAAATCACGGATGCTCTAAGTCGATGATCTCATATGTTGTATGAGGTAACTTTGAGCCAAATCGACTTGGACTTGCACGGTAGGATTATAACGATAAGTAGGGTTGACCGTTTCTATGTTGGTGTCCTTAAAAATATTCAGGAGGATAGGTTATTCCAACAACAGAACAAATATAAGGTAGATGAGTCAAGATTATTGTGGTCTAAATAGAGACTCTATGTCCCAGGTGGAGGAGACATCAGGTCCAACATTATAACAGAGTTTCATCGAAATCCCTACTTGGGGCACCCGAAATATCAAAAGGTGATATCGACAATAAATAAACACTTTTTTTGGCCTAAAATTTTAAGCCCAACATAGCACTATTCATCGCAAAATGCCAAGAGTTCCAATTGGTCAAAGTAGAGCACCAACAACCTTCAGGGTTTCTACAACCTTTACCCATTCCAAAATTGAAATTGGAGGATATTAGTATGGATTTCATTATGGGATTACCAAAGAGCAAGAAACACAATGATTCCATTTTTGTAGTAGTCAATAAGTTGTCCAAAGAGGCACACTTTATTCCACTAATTTCAACATACAAAGCAGTTCACATTGCTGACATTTTCCTAAAAGAAATATTTTGATTGCATGGGATACCCAAGGTATTTATCTTGAATAAGATACATAATTTACCAGTAACTTCTAGAGATATTTATTCGCCGAATTAGAGACACAATTAAATTTCAGCACCTCCTACCACCCCCAGACAGACTGACATATGGAACAAGTAAATCAAATTTTGGAGGATATGCTTAGAATGTACGTTACGATCAATCCCAAAAACTGGGAGGATTATATGCTCCTCATAGAGTTTGTATATAACAATGGGTACCATACCTCCGCTAAAATGATTCCCTTCGAGGTACTCTATGGTAGAAAGTGTAGGACACCGGTGACTTGGGATAGGCTAGTAGACACGCTCATGCTAAGGCCCAATTTATTGAAAGACCTAGAACAATTAGTCACCAAACTACAACAGAATCTAAAAGAAGCACAAGAGTGCCAAAAATGTTATGCAGATAAAAAGAGAAACGATAAAGATTTCCAAGTCAGGGAACACAGTTATTTAAAAGTAAAAGCAAAAATAAGTTCATTAAGCCTCGGGAGGTGTGGAAAGTTAGCACCAAGATTTTGTGGATCCTTTGAGATACTAGCTAAGAAAGGGCTAGTGGCGTATGAATTGGCTTTACCTGCTCATGTAAAGGTTCATAATGTTTTTCATGCATCTTTATTAAAGAAATATGTCTATGATAATAGACATGTGATTTATTGGTCCTTGCTATAGGTGGAAACTGAAAGGGATTCTATGCGAGCACCCCTTCACATTTTGGAAAAGAGGGAACTACAACTTGGGAAGAAAACTATTGTCTAGGTAAAAGTGCAATAGAAGCACTTTAGGACTGAGGAGGCCACATGGGAGAATGAAAAAACCATGAAAGAGGCTTACCCTGCCTTGTTTCATGAGTTCATTTCTAGTCCCTAGAACATCGGGACAATGTTGTTCTAAGAGGGGACAGATGTAATGTGTTGAATTTGGACCTTCATTATATTGGGCATGAGCCATACTACACATGATTTGTTTCGATGTTATATTTATGTCTATATATTGGGCGTATGCCCCACAACACATGATTTATGTTGGTCATATAGATATACTAGGCATAAGCCCCAATGCACATGTTTTATTGTTTTGTTATATAATTATATATTGGGCATAGGACCTCTTGGACAAGGAATGGTGTTGATGTACTGGGCATAGGCCCCGATGTACTAGATTTATTTATTATGTGATTGGGCACAATCCCTAATGTACTAAGTTGATCTATTTGTGATGTATTGTGCAAAAGACTAATATACATGATTGATTTCTATGATGTATTGGGCATAGGGCCTAGAGAGCATGGGTTATGAGATTGTGTTGAGCGTAAGATCTGGAGCAGATAGGTAACCCAAGCAAGTAAAAGATGAAAGTGTTGAGAATAATCTGTGGAGAACTCCAACATGATGTTGAACATAAGCTTTGGTGCATGGGATTTTTGGCCATTGTATCCCTAGGTGTAAAATATAAATGCATCCTTGTATTACTGATAAAAAAGGCTCTGAAATTGCACTAATGTAAGACCCATTTGTTATTGGTGAGCATATGGTCCGAATAACACTAGGGGTTATTGTAATTAAGGGTGCTGAGTTGGAAAGACTCTGAATAGCACCAAACTTCATCATACTTATTTAATTTTATTAATTGAAATCACAATCTATTTCTCATTAAGGACTGCAAGATACAGCCACAAATACAAAGTAATTCAACATGCAAGGAAATCTAGGTCTGCCTATCCTAGTTGACCGACCAAACCCTACATGTAGCATTGTTAAAAGAATTAACATAATCTAAGGAAGCATCGAATAAATAATTATGTTATTTAATGCACGGATAATAATATATGATTAAATTGAATAAGTAAGTATATATATATATATATACAAAATTATTTTTAATCAATATAGGTAAAATATCTAAGTAAAGTCTACATACACTTATGAAAATAATATATATATGTGTGTGTGTGTGTGTGTAAAGAAATAAAGATAACAAAAGTAATAAGTAAAATTCTATGTATATATTATCTTATAAAATAAATATATAAATAAAGATTATGTTCTAAACTAAAGTAGGAACTAATAAAAGTTCCTAGTTATAAAAAATTAATATACATCACATATAAATCAAACTAAGAGTTGGTTTCAAGAAAGCATTTAAATCTTGATTTAATTGAAGTTAACAAACTTCCCCCTTTCCAAAGAATATCTATAAGAGAAAAATCCAAGAGAAGGCCGGGGGAGGTGAACATTATTCTTGTATGGGATTGGAGAATATTTCGAAAACCGAGTACTAAAGAGAATACACAACCTAACTTCCAGAAACCGACAACCTCATCCTTAGGGGTTCTAGTTTTCTCTTGCATGTTAAAGCCGTCTCGGGGGGTTTGATTCAGAACTAGGAATGGTTTTGATTCAAGGTTGGGAGGAACATGGCATTTCTAAGGTCATTTGATTATCATTCCAAAGGTAAGCAACATAGTATTTCATATTAATTTTGTGTTGAAGTGTGCAGGGTGATAGAGCTATTACAAGCTATGCAACTACAGGTAATAGGTTTACCTTATATCAGATTTCATCTATTGTATTAAATACTTTTATAAGCTCATATTATAGTTATCATGTTTTGTATTGAAAGTTGAAAACCATCTTTCATAAACCTGAATAAATGATTTTAAATGTTTTATGGCTTAGACATAAATCTAGGATTAATCTCAACTAAGGATTATGATAGGTTATTTCCAAAGCTTTTATAAATGTCTTAGGATTAAGTTAGAATCTAGGATTTAGCCCTTGTAAATCAATTCGAAACGTCTTAAACAATGCTGAATCCACACAGAAATCCCCAAACATGATTTTAATGTCTTAGAACACCACAACCACTGAAAAATAATAAATTATTTAACCATTTAAAATAGATAAAGTCTTTTCCAAGCGAAGATCGCTCCAACAGAGCAAGCTCGTGTTGGATCTTTGTATATTAAATCTAGATTATAAACTCAACACTTGTACAAATCATCACGCAGGGTTATAAACTTAAATTAAAAATAAAACATTTATCATATTATTACAGAACACCCACGAAGGGTTTACAAATATAACCAAATAATAAACTATCACTTAAATAAATGCTTTCATACTAATGATAAAACAGAGTAGTGAACCATAGGTCAGAACCCATTGGTGTTTCCCTATCTATGCTATCAGCATCATGGTTCCTAAAGCACTACGCACAACACTCGTTGGGAGTCCCACTTTAAATTTAAAGAGACACAAATCTTTACAAATAAACCAAATAAATAAACTATCGATTAAATAAACGTTTTACATGCCAACGATAAAATAGAGTAGTGGACCTTGGATCGAATACCTTAGATTCCGATTCTATAAATATCAACGTTTCCAAAACTACGATTATAAATCCATAAAATATGCATAGCATTGGCTGAAATCATGCCTAACCTATTAAAACGAATTAAATTAAAATACCTAAACCATTGCAAACAAGTTAACGAGGGTATCATGATAACCAACCAACCAACCAACCTCATAAGAGATCTTTCTAGCCATCCTACAAAAATAAGGGCCACGCTTCCATCGTTAGCATATAAATTCATTAATCCGCATTAAAATTAAAATAAAGAACACAACTAGGGATTTTCCCATGCCTCTGCACTGAATCTATTTTACACTAAATATTTTCCTACTCAAACAACTTTTAAAACAAATTTATCCATGGTGCAATTGCTGGCAATGGCACTGCTAACGCAGAGAGTCTCCACCCTCAAAGAGAGTACATTCCTCACCACAATAGAAATACATATGTCGAGATAAATTTAAACAATGTATTTGTGATAAAGCGTTGTTGTAAAACCAAAATAACTACATTTTATCACACATTCCCTTAAACACAAACCAAATATTTTAAATAACAAATCGTTTCATCCAGAACAAGAATTTAACCATGGGAGTATACAAAATACCCTAAACTTCAAAACACGGGGATTAAAACCCCATGATTTACACCCTCATTCCCAACTATCGACATTTAAAACCAAATACAGATAATCTATAACAAGATACGTTCTCACCATTAAAAGCTTTCCCAAAAATTAACTAGACCACGATTTCATAATTTAAATCAACACAGAGTGCACGAAAAAAAACAACGATACAACCTTGAAACTCTAGAAATAGGGTTTTAATTAAAAAACAATTCACCCACGGTCAATATTACATTACAAATTCAACCAACGCTTGAACAGGCTCTTAATCCCGTTAAACCCTTATAAACTCTAAATGGGAAGCCATTAAAACAACAAATAGAGCATCCCCAAATCCTTTAAAAACACAGAACGACTAATCATAAGCTAAGGACTCGTGCGCATGGGATTACGAAGTTATGGCTTGACGGACTTCATTTGCCATAGTCGCAAGCTAGTCCAACGCTGAACCTACCACGAAAACCAGTCAAACATGAGAGCATGTTTCAAAAAATTAATAAACTACATAGAAGAAGAAGTGCATACATGAACATCTTTTTTAACCCTGTAATTTCATTCACCATGTCTTTGCCAACGAAAACTCCAACCAAGGAGCTCACTCCCCTCATCTGCTCTAACATGTAAAAGCTGGATTTCAAAACCCTAGTGATTTGTTTTATGTCTGCACTAGTGTGGAGGGTGCCATGATGCCTTCACATGGCACACATTAATGTTGCAACCAACTTCCACCAAGGTTTTGATCTTTACCCTTTTCCCTATAGTTTGGTATTCTACTTGTTTGTAAGGGTGTATTTTCTCAATGCACACATAACCTTAGATTTAAGGTTTAAGCACTTTTAGTTACTCATAAATTGACTTCCTTACATAAAACACCCGGCGTAGAGAAGGAATCTAGCACCTGCAAATAACGGGTTCCTCATGCATTAGTTTATAATGAACTAAGTAAGCCCAAGGCATAGGAGTCCTTCATACCTTTTTATTGAGTCCTTAGGTAAATCTAACCACTCTTTTTTCCTTTAGAGACATAGGTAAGTTAGCCACATCATTTTAGTAAATGAGACTAGGTTACATGATAAACATCCAATTATAAATAAGTAGGAAGTAAGTAGACTCTCTAAATCACACTAGAAACATCATTAAACAAATAAATGACAATAAATATCACCATAAATAGAATATCATTTATTAACCTACGAGAACATGAATACAAGTATCGTTCCTAATAAATTTATACAATACTCAAGTAATTTTAGATGACCCTTAGATCCTAATAGATTTATGGACCATACCAAAAAAATTATTTTACGAATTCAAGGGACATTACAATATAAATAAGTTGTAAGGTATATATATATATATATATATATATATATATATAATTATAATACAACAATTATTATGCATTATTTGCTAATCCATTTTAAATTTTAAAAAAGAAACACTTATAAATCTAATAAACATTTATTAATATTAAATAAAACTAATGATTATAAATAAATTATTTATAATAATATTAAATAAAACTAATTATTATAAATAAATTATTTATAATTATATCTTACTTTATTATAAATATATATATATATATATATATATATATTTTAAAACAACATCCTACAATATTTATTATAATTATAATAATTGAATGGATCTACGACAAACTATGCTTGCAAACTTGGATGAATTCTTAACATAACAATTACACGATGACATTATGTGATATATTGATTGCAATACAATGACACCATCCTACAATATCATAGGATGAATATTTGGAGATAAATTAAACCGATACAAAAGCAAGTTAACATAATAATTACATACACTGCCATTATGTCCTATATTGATTATGGTAATTACATGGATATAAGAAAACTATAATTGCAAACATAGATAAAGTCTCAGTTATTTATGATAATATGAAAACTATAATTGCAAACATAGCTAAGTCTTAGTCATTAATCTTTCCGAAATCTAGCGATTTTTCGCCTTCGAGCTTATTCTGAGATTGTTTTCTTAGCATCTCACCCTAGTATTATGTCGCCTTAACCTGCAAGTTCATTATCAATCTATCACTTCCCTTATATCCATGTACTTCTAGATCATATCTAGATACTTCATCATGTACAAGTTTTCATCATCATGGCTTCCAAATCCATGTCTCTTTACTGGAATATCTACAAGTTTTCATCATGGTGGCTTCCAAATCCATGTCTCTTTAATAATCTTCAGCTTCTAAAGTACTAGATAATTATGAAATTGGTTATGTTTGTGTGCAGAAGTAACTATATTGGCTAAACCTTCATCCATTTTTATTTTGAAATCTAAACCTTTATCCATTTTCATTTTGAATTCAAGATCATGGTTGTTCACTTATTTTTCTCTTGCACCAACACAACTATTTTATTCACATGTAGTTTTCAGATGACTATTTTTGTTCTAACTTTCTACCCCATCATTTTCAATCTTCTCACTAGCTACCCTAATTTCACTAACATGCATTTCAACACAACCATCATTTTCTGTAATTTCACTCTTACCTTTTTCATGCTTTTTAACTAATACTTCTCTAGCTACACTACACACTTTCTTCGTTTCTTTTGCAGCTTTTACTTCCTACAGTTTTCTTGATTGTCAGCTCTTCTCTCAATTCGACCCAATTTTACTAGTGTCTTCGTACAATTCCTATAAGGATGTTCTCATTTTCTTTTGTAGCAACCTAATGGATGCATTCAATTTCTATTATACTTACATATACACTAACTTTACATTCATTTAAAAATTTCAATGAGTCCTTGGGCATGTCCTTTGGTTTCTTAGCCCTTTCATGGTTTTCATTTTCATTGAAATGTTTAAGGTTAACTAGGGCTTCTTCTCACCCTTGCAATTTTTCATCCAACTAAGATAGATAACTGTCATTAACATTTTCTCCATCTTTAAGTTGTTTCAACCTTCCCAAACTTTGCATGAGTTTGGGTTCATCTTCAACTTTAACTTTTGGTTGTGGCTTACAAGGTAGGATTTCAAGAAATTCACTAAAACAATTTGAAATATCTCCATTATTCACTTCTTAAAATCTTCTATGATATCTCTATCTCCTTTAATCTAAAATTTCATTTTGAGTTACCTTTAAAAATATATATATACCTTTTGTCCCACAATGGATCATTAGTAGTCTTAATTAATTCCTCAAAATATATTATTTTTTATTTATAGTATTCTTTATCTCCTATGTTGCTAAAACTATTCTCAACCTTTCACATTCATTTACTTAATTTCTATACACTTTTATTTCACTTACCTTCTTATAATTCATTTCCATTTCCTTTCTAAAAAAATTCTTAGAATTTCTCAACCCTTCACATTTATCTTCTTCATTTCTATACCTTTTCTTTCAATTACATATTTCATTACCTTCTTCTCACTCATTTCCTTTTTTTTAACCCAAAACGTTCTTTCAATTCTTCTAACCTTCGAATCAATCTTCGCCTCAATTGTTCTCACCTTCGAGTCAACCTCTTAAGGGATTTTATTTTCTCAACTCATATTTCACCTTTTGGCTTTTATTTTCTCAACTAGTTATCTCACTTTTCAGCCAAGTTTTCTTCCCCTCTCTACCTCTTAACGGCTTTTATTATCTCCAGTGTCCACTCATATTTCACCTTTCGGCTTTTATTTCGTCCACTCGATATGTCACTTTTCAACCAAGTGGCTGGACCAAATCCTTTCAGCCAATTTAGACTTTCGTCTCTGCTCACCTAGCCACTTCCGGGATGTACTTCGGGACTTTCGTCTCTGCTCACTCACCCACTTCGGGGATGTACTTCTGGCTTTGTTGGTTTCAAATATTGACTTATTGACTTCAACCAGGCAAGTGATTGGCCCAACTGCTAGACTTTCTGGTTGTCTGTAAGGTAGAAACACAAAAATATGAGCACACTCTTCCAAATATACAAATATATTGTCCAAACATTCAAGTTGAACATCTTCAAAACAATCTTCAACATCACAAACAGGCAACCATAAGCTTCTAATACAAGTCTTGACTTCCACCCAAGCAGAAAGAGACTTCATCTTTTTCTATTCTAAGGGACTTCTTCTCCTTATATCACACAAGGCTTACTTCTCACAACTATGAGCTCAATAGACTCCAGAGCACAATGGGCTCAGTAAACAAGCATATATAGATGTTTTTTAACCTTGGTCAACAAACAACAACTAGTAATAAGCTACCATGTTTACAACGCGTTAACATGAACAACAATTCAACAACTTCAACTAAAAATTCATGTAAACACTAGTAATAAAACCAGTCCTGAAATCAGGTCACATATAATAGATTTGGGCATTATAGGCCCACAAATTCACAATAGCAATGTCTCTGCTACATTAAGTTAATCCCATAAATAGTCGGTCAAATATTTTTCTACAAATCAGGCTCTACAGGCCTTAATATCAAACTCAGAAATGTTATTTAACGTGCAATGTTACAATGACTCTAAGGGTTCTCCACATTGGCTTCAGTGGCTTAATCAATCATCTTCCTACCATTGTGTGCCTCAGCCAGTCATTAATTACCTTCGGCAGTAACAAAAATGAAAAATACCAACTACCCGGGTTCCTCACAGTTGCTGTTGGGGTCAGCAATCTTGACTTTTTGCTCTGTTTATCTTCTGGTTCATCATTTTCTATCTCACATAAGAGTATCTCTTTCCTTAGCACAAATTGCGGCTCTGATCTCCACACAGCCTCAGCCTTCTTTTCTGTTGTTCATGAGCCATGATGTCTATATATCTTGAAAACTGCAACCAACTGGTATGCAAACTCTTTTTTTTTCTTAACCATGGCAACAGCAACCTCTCAAGAGTATATTCAACAACCTGCAAGTCAGATATACCAATAACTTGTGACTTAGCAGGGGCTTGAGACGTTCCTATCACAACATGCCAATAAACAACCCTACACTCCAGTTTTGAAAGTGTGACTCTTTAGAGATGAGACATATTCTTAACCACTAAGGGCAGTGAAATGCTCTTTACAAACCGTCGGTCATAAATTCTCCTTTCTTTTTCACTCGTTTAGCACGGGCAACGCCCCTATCTTCTCCGCGCTCTGATTTGAGCTCTCGTTGTTGTTTTTCTCACCACGAGAAGACATAGAATGCAATCACAAATATTACGGAGCTCAGACTCAGCCCTCCCTCTGTAATCTCTTATCTCAGGAATGCGGTCTCCATTTCTCCTGCTCCCTTGCTTCCTTCGTCCTCCCGCGGCCTTATCCTCTGTTTTTTCTCAACTTCCACGTGGCTATACTCTCTGGCACACAACTTTACCTGTGCGAATTCTCGTTCACATACAGGCTACAACCCTAGCATTACCTACCCAGGACAGCCATCCAACTTCGTGCACATGAGGTTTTACAGTGTAGTGAGGGTACGAGGGCTCAGCGAGCAGATCTGATACCACTGATAGGTCGGAACAAAACCGCGAAGAAAAAATCTAGAACTTTTCATTGCATTATATATGCTACAATGTTCAGAATTCCGAGTATTCCAGTCGATACTTGGAGGATTAATCACCAAGAAGATTGACGTGGCTATAGATGAATTTATTAGAAAAGCAGTCAGTAATCATTAGAACAAACGATTGACGTCTCAAGCATATAATGTCGCTTCTACATTTATTTGCACCTATATTGGCTTTTTATGAAAAGTGTAATTTTGAATAGCTTTACCTCACCTAGTTTGCCTATGGTTTTCAATAACATATCTTTGATACTTTTTGAAGAATCTGGTTAGTTTTGTAGTCTTTATGGATCGTGGAACAGACCCAGTAGGCTCTTTCAGTGTTGAAAGAATGATGGAACCATTGTTTTCTTACAGAAATGGCCAATCTAGATTAGATACCACACACGAGGAAAACATTCTATTAAAAAATCTGGATAACGACTTCGAAATGTTAGTGTAAACAAACAAAATGGTGATCCTTGTTTGAAATGAAGCTCTAATCCTCACATTCAGAATGCATTGTCTGTACATAAATAAACATGATTCATAGTAAAATAAATGAACCACTCTAAGATCATTCCAAAATCTAAGATCATTCCAAAATCTATTTGCCAAGTAGGTTTTTTTAATTAAGTTTTTTTTTTAAGATTGTTTTTTCTTTAGCTATTCCCTTACACGTTTTCTGTTCTTGCTCATTGTCAGGGCTACATGTTGTTTTCCTTTAGCTATTCCCTTACCCGTTTTCTGTTCTTGCTCATGGTTAGGGCTACATGTTTACAAGCATAGGCCATTACTTCCACCACAAGAGTTCGAATCTGATTGTTAGTTTTTTAAGTTTTCTTTCCCATCATTATATTTGTAAAAATATAAAAATGGTGAGAGTTGTTAGGAAAGGTAGGAATATTTATAATAACATAGTTAGTTTTTTAACTTTTCCTTACTATCATTGTATTTGGAAAAATATATAAATGATGAGAGCAGTTAGGAAAGTTTATAATAAGATAGTGAGGAATGTAATTAATAAAAAATTATTATTATTAAATAAAACTAATAAATTAATTTGTGGTTGCTGAATATAAATCTGTTGGAAGTTATATTTATTTATTTATAACAACATATAGTTAATTTTTTAAGTTTGCTTTACTATAATTATATTTGGAAAAATATAAAAATGACGAGAACACCTAAGAAAGTTTATAATAAGATATTGAAGAATATAATTATTAAAACTAATAAACTAATTTGTGGTTGGTGAATGTAAACAGGTTGCAAGTTATATTTGTTTTTATAAATAGTTATAATTATAATACATCAAATATTATGCATTATTTGTTAATCTATTTTAAATTTTAAAATATAAACACTTATAAATTTAATAAACATTTATTAATATTAAATAAAACTAATTATTATAAATAAAATCTAATGACGCTCTAATCCTCACATTCAGAATGCATTGTCTGTACATAAATAAACATGATTCATATTAAAATAAATGAACATGATATTGTAACCACTCTAAAATCATTCCAAAATCTATTTGCCAATTAGGTTTCTTTAATTAAAGATTAGTTTTTTGAACGTTGTTTTTTCTTTACCTATTCCCTTACACGTTTTCTGTTCTTGCTCATTGTCAGGGCTACATGTCAGGTTCATTTTTAGACGGTTGTTTTCCTTTAGCTATTCCCTTACCCATTTTCTGCTCTTGCTCATGGTTAGGGCTACATGTTTACAAGCATAGGCCATTACTTCCACCACAAGAGTTCGAATCTGACTGTTAGTTTTTTAAGTTTTCCTTCCCATCATTATATTTGGAAAAATATAAAAATGGTGAGAGCTGTTAGGAAAGGTTATAATAAGGTAGGAATATTTATAACAACATAGTAAGTTTTTTAACTTTTCCTTACTATCATTGTATTTTGGAAAAATATATAAATGGTGAGAGTAGTTAGGAAAGTTTATAATAAGATAGTGAAGAATGCAATTAATAAAAAATGATTATTATTAAATAAAACTAATAAATTAATTTGTGGTTGGTGAATATAAATCTGTTGGAAGTTATATATATTTATTTATAATAACATATAGTTAATTTTTTAAGTTTGCTTTACTATAATTATATTTGGAAAAATAAAAAAATGACCAGAACAGCTAAGAAAGTTTATAATAAGATAATGGAGAATGTAATTATTAAAACTAATAAACTAATTTGTGGTTGGTGAATGTAAACAGGTTGCAAGTTATATTTGTTTTTATAAATAGTTATAATTATAATACATCAATTATTATGCAGTATTTGTTAATCTATTTTAAATTTTAAAATATAAACACTTTTAAATTTAATAAACATTTATTAATATTAAATAAAACTAATTATTATAAATAAAATCTTTAAATTTTATATCCGACTTTAAAATATATATATATATATATATATAGCATCGTACAATAATGATTATAATTATAATAATTAAATAGATTATAATTATAATAATTAAATAGATTGAATGAATCCTCAGTTGACATAATAATTACACATAATATGGATTAGGTGCTCTATTGATTACCGTACAATGACACCATTGTACAATATGATTTCAAGGTTCAATATTTGGTGATAATTTAAAACAATACAAAAGCAAGTTAACATAATAATTATATACAATGACATTATGGTAATTACATGGATATAGGTAAACTATAATTGCAAACATAGATAAAGTCTCAGTTATATATAATAATATGAAAACTATAATTGCAAACATGGATAAGTCCCAGTCATTGATGATAATATTTACGAAGTATGAACCTTTGCGAAATCCAGAGATTTCTTGCCTTCCAGCTTCTTGGAAATATAATGGCGATTATATTCTGCATGTTTATAAGTTTTGTAGAGGCATGGGTGAGCGTCATCTATAAACTGAGGCAATGGACCGATATCCGCATCAAAGCGTGGAGCATGAAACGTGACTACAGACAGTCTTTCGGTGTCCTTATTCGTCACTGCCCTGTGCTCTATACTCCTGAATTTCCCATTCGTGAGCACCTACATGTAACATTATAATTCTAATGAGATTCAAATCCCACTTAAGAGTGAATTCAACAACAAAAGTTTGCCGAGAATATAATTTTGGTAATGAGTTTCTCTTAGAGTACTAATTTTCCTAATGGGTTTCAACGGCCAATCAAAGCTGAATAGAAAAGTATGGAAAAGTTTAAGATTCTAAATGTAATAATCCCTAATAAACTTAAAATCCATTCAAAATTGTATTTACCAACAAAAGTTTTCTTAGAGTATTATTTTACACAAGTTTTTTTAGAGTATTATTTTATTCATGGGATTTAAAGGATAAAAACTGAAATAATAAAAATGCAAGAGTTTGCTGAGTATTTATCTATGTAGCTCTACTTATTTATTATCAACAGTGTTGGTTGTTAACAACATTCCTATTTTCTAGAAAACATGGTTGATTCAGAATTTTTTTTCTAGAAAACTAAGTGGTACACTAATATCTGTCTACCACTGGTACTACAGTATTCACTGACCCCTATGCTGAATTGCAGTTAACCTTAATCAATAATAAATGTAAGTCTATTTTTTACATTTTATATATTATTAAATAAAATAAAAATAAATTTATTATTATACTATTTATTTTATAAATAAAAAATAAACTTTTAACTAATTGGAAATTGTTTTAGATATTACTTTAAAACTAAATTCATATATTACATTTCAATAAAAATTGACTTCATTTTTTTTATAATAATTTAAATTTGAATATCTATGCACTTTTGCAAATACGCTATATATATACCCATAAATATAGGCACTATAACTTCTAAAAGTCTCACTTCAGAAATAGTCTACCTTATATGATGACGTGGATGGTAATCTTGATTTTATTGTCATTTCCATATGTTAAGGGGTTCTGGTTACAATAGTAATACAATGATAAGTTAAATCATCCAATTTGTGTAAATGTTTCTTTTATTTTCTATGATTTTGTTTTCTCATGTTTTTTAATTATTTTATTTTTATATTTTTCATATTTTTTTAATATAGATGGTTAACTTTCACAACCTCCCCTTTCCTGCAAATTTGGGGAAACTTGTAGACTTATTCTATACTTGTACCCAAGAGATTACCCTCTGGGGTTTGGGAAACTTGTGCAGCATAGGTATTTATGTATACTAATAAATTCAGGACCGGGTGGTTTACAATTTGATTCAATAAGATTTTAAAAATTAACTACATGGTTATTTAGGTTTAAATCTAAATTTAACAGAATATATATACTTTATTAAATTTTAGATTTTAAATTTTGGTTTTTAAGTATTATCTAATATAATTAAGTTATAATTTTAAAATTAAATTATTATTATATTATATGTATGACAAAACCATAGAATAACATAAAACAAAACCATAGAATAACGTTAAATCTAATTTGTATTTATTTGAAATAATTATAATATGTACATAGCAAAACCTTAAAATAACATAGTACGAATGTATATTTATTTTTTCAAAATAGACATTTACTGACCTCTAAAGTGTCACCAATATTGATGACCAGAGTATTGGGTATTGGTTCCACAGAAATCCATCGGCTGTTGTTAAGAATTTGCAGGCCCATTGAAGTGTCGTCTTGGAGCAATACAGTGAGAGCACTCCCGTCTGAGTGTGCACTTAAACCTAGAACAAGGTCAGGCCTCCTACAGGGTGGATAGTAATTCATGCGCACTGCTTGTACGTTTTCTCCAAACATGTCATTGAAGAATTCGGTCTTCATATGGAGAATCTCGGCAATGAGGCAGAGGAGGGTTCTACACAACTTCAAAACCTCCCTTGAATAAGCTTCCAAAGTATCCCTGCAAAGCAAAACGAAACCAAACAATGAATTCAAGAGTTGACTGAATGCGAAGAGCAAAATGCAAGAAGTTGCAAATGTAAGGCCTTTGTGTATTTTCTTACATATACATGTCAATCCCATATGTCAGTTTCAATCTTTGTGTCAAATCTAGAAGTCAGGTGCTCTAAGATTCAGTTTTTTGAACGAGGAGTTCTGCAAAGTTGTGTGTGAAGAAGTCAGGTGCTCTAAGGTTCAGTTTTTTTAACGAAGAGTTCTCCAAAGTATGTGAAGAACGCCTAAGGTAATATCTTTTAATTAAACAATCCATCTAATATTATCTTGTATATCATATTTAAACCAGAATCGATTACCTTTAAATTCGTTACTAAAGTGCTTTATGGATATGCTAATCGTTAAAATATGATTTACCCCGTGTATGAACATACAAGACCAACTATTATAACTGGTTGTATTGGAGCACTGGCAGCACCTGAAATAAGTAGGTTTAGATGGCCAAAGGTTTTCAATTCTGCTAGCCTTGGGCATTATTGCCAACGCCATCATGTCACACCAGTCGAGCTTCTGGTCATCAGAGAAGATAAAACCGTGGCCGTATCCTTGGATAGTACCGGGCCTCATTGGGTACTTCTGCTTCTCTTCTAATGGGAGCTTGAAAAACTCCAAGACCACTTTCTCTATGCGCCTAAGTGTTACTTCCGCAATCCCATGATTCAAAACCTACAGTTTATGTTAAGCAGACAAACAAAAAAGTATCAAAGCTTCATTAATTGATTAAACTAACATTTGATAATCAATATTACGCCACTAACCTGAAAAAAGCCCCATTCTTTGCAAGCGTCGGAGAGCTTGGCCATCTCACATTCCCTGGCGTGGCCTCCACATGAGAGGAGCTTGGCCATGTCGACGACAGGTATATGCAGGTCAGTGGAAACAGCCAGTACCGTTGCGGATCCCATGATTTCTTCTTCACTTCTGATATATCTCTGCGGAACAGCTTGAGGCTGACATCTCACGAACTCCTGTACATCATCAATCTTGCAATCTGATTTGGTTGATGAAGTGGCACCGGCTTCTTCAATTTCGTTCGTCGCCATTGTTAACAACTACAACAATGATCAAATATATACTGATCAAACAACAGAGTATTACAGCAGCGAAATACTGATCAAACGACTACTGCATTATATCAAACACAATAATGATCAAATATATATATACTGGTAAGAGCTGAGGATATTTCAAAGAAGTAAGAATTATGTCCCCGTATCAGGCACGGTATCCAGTATTGTCGACATATATTCTGGGCTGCAGGCATCTTTTACTTTCTAATGTCGTATATAATGTCTGATCGTCGTCTGCGAGATCCTCTGGAACTCTGAAAACTCTCCATACCAAAAGGAAGGCAGGAGCTAATTTATCGTAACCTTTTTGGCTTACAGTTGAGGAGGGGAATCTTTAAAATGCTTTTCTCTTTTGCTTTAACGGCACCTATTACTGAGACAGTGGTGTAAAGATTTGACACTCCTTTCATGTCAGGTCCTGTACTAAACACAACAAAGAGCAACATTCTCTGCTGTAATCTATATTAAAATCTTGAGTGTACATGGAATGACTGCACTGTCTATTAATGATAATCACATACGTAAATACAACCAGGGTTGGAATTCTTAGGTGAGACACACACGGCTTGAGTTACTGTGCAGTAAGATTATTATTATTATTATTATACTTTTGGGGTGTTACATAATGCCATAATGCCTTTGGGAAATCCCACCTTTTAACTTCTACCAAAATAGGTGGGACAAGATACCCACTCAACTTTCACTTTTTGGTGGACACACATTTTACAGATTTTTAAGGCGACACACTTTTATCTTTAAAGACATCCACTTGATTTCGAGGTTGACTTCCAAGGCTTTTACCCAAACACTATTTGACTACCAACTCCCACTTCTACATGACCCTAAGTGGAATTTTATAAAAGGAGATTTAAACAATTTTTACAAAACTGTAACTTGATCAATCTCCATACAACTATATTACCACTCACACAAGTAAATATGTGGGGCCTAAATATGACATGCATTCAACCATAAACTACAGAATTTATATTATCCGGACACAAAAAAAGAACTACTTGGAAATTAACAAGGATGTTTCACTTTTTAGCTATCAACACATTCCAAATGCAAGGAGCTCTCAAACTCTTCTCACAATATTTATTCTTATTCTCCACTACTTCGTGCATGCTCTCTTGTTTTCTCCTCTCTATTTTTCATTTGTCTTCTTCTTCATATACAAAGACTAAAATTTTCTTCTCTTGGAAGCTAGTAATTAATATTAAAGTGTCTAATAAATTTATACATAAACCCTTAACTTGAGAAATACTATTTGACTGTTTAAATATGGAGAGACGCAAAATCATAGATTGACAACACTCTACTCTACAGACTCCGACTGAGTCGGCTCAGACATGATGTAGATCTCTGAGTAATTAATATTTCCAACACTCCCTCTTAATTATGAGCAGATGGGGATCTTTAAACAAAATATTTCACAAAATGTTTCTGGGATGGAACTTGCTTTGTTCATGTTAGAATTCACTCAACAGAATTTGTCATTCCTAAATAACTTTGCAGATACTAGAACATATCCCTTGCCAATGGTTTTGTAAAGATCTCTACGAGTTGATCTTCAGACCTACAAAATTCTAAAAAAATCTCTCTGTTGTTCAGCAATTCTCTTTTGAAATGATACTATGTGTCGATGTGCTTGGTTCTCTTATGGAACACATGATTCTTCGACAATGCAATGGCTGAACTGTTGTCACAAAAATGGTTATTTGTTCATGTTGGTTTTGCGACAGGTCTCTTAGTATTCTCCGCATCAAAACAAGTTGACATGCAGTAGTTGATTTTGCGACACACCCTGCTTCTACTGAAGACAACATTACATTGGGTTGTTTCTTTGAAGCCCATGCCACAACACCTGTACCAAAATTAAATGTGTAACTAGATGTGCTTTTCTTGTCATATGTTCCTTTTCCATTGTCACTGTTAGTGTATCCAATGAGTTTGAAATTTTATGAGGTTGAATACATAATGCCAAGGTCCCTTCTTCCATTTACATACCTCTGAATTCTGTTAGTTGTTTTCCAATGATATTATTTTGATGAATCCATGAATCTTGAGATTAGACTTACTCCATATATGATTTCTGGTCTTTTCACAGTTAAAGACACAAGGCTACCAGTAATCCATTTAATTATTGTAGGATCTACAATTGATCCATCATCATCCTTGCTCGATTTTAAACCTTTTATTACTGGCATTGGGGCTTTCTCATTAACTTTCGTGTACAACGTCAGTTCATTTTCACTTCTGCGTAATCCATTTTGGGTGAGGTAGGAATCAATGCGACTGTACAAAGATATAGGGAGTTGCCTCAAACCATAGAGTTCCTTTTTCATCATGTATACTTTGTGTTCTTGTCCTGGAATTTAATAGCCTTGTGGGTGTTCCACATGCACTTCCTCTTCCACATAGCCATTCAAAACGTCTGATTTAACATACATTTGATTAACATGCCATTTGTTTTATACAACAATGGTCGGAACCATTTTGAATGTATCCATATGTGCTACAGGTGCAAAAGTTTCATTGAATTATATGTCAAGTTGTTGTGCGAACCCTCTTGTGACCATTCTTTCCTTGTGCTTTTGCACATTCCCATCATCATCTTGCTTTGTCTCATAAATCCATTTGACACTAATTACATCCTTATCTTTCGGTAGATCTACCAGCTCCCATGTCTGGTCCTTCTCAATGCATTCTATTTCTAGATCCATGGCTTGTGCTCGTCTGTATTCTTCGACAACTTCCTCATATGTTAGAGGATCATCTATTTGAGAAACTAATGCAAAAAAAGAGAATGAATTTGGTGTACTATCTTCATATATCTCACGCAGACTTCTCGTCTTTATTGGATTTGTCAATGCCAAACTCGACAAACTTCTTGATGAAGTTTGTTTTCCACTTGGTGTGCTTGTCGGCATATCTTGGGATGCAATTTGTGTCGATGTTCCTTGTGCTAGAACATGTCGCGGTGTCCTAGGAGTTGACGGTGCTGCGACAATATGACTTACATATGCTATTTCAACTATCTCCTCTGTCATGTCATCATACTCGACAGTAAACACAATTTTGATATTCTTCTCGATGGTTTCCATCCCATGATTCATTCTCAACAAATTGAACATCGCGACTAATGATTACTTTCCCTGCGACAGGGTCATATAACTTCTATGCTTTTCTGTCTTCATAGTAACCAACAAAAATACATTTATGTCCCTTCGTGTCTAGTTTCTTTTTCAACTAATATGGAATATGAGCATATGCAACACAACCAAAAACTTTTAAATGAGAAAGATTGTGATTCATACTTTTCCATGCTTCTTGACGAACTTTGTTCTTTACACTCTTTATTGGACACCGGTTCCTAATATATACAACACTTGTGACTACTCCAACCCAATATTCATTTGGAAAATTCCTAGCTTCCATTATGTTGTGTGCCATCTCCATAATAGTTATGTTCTTTCTTTATGCAACATCATTCTGCTAAGATGGATATCACACAATGAAGTGCTTGTGTATTCTATCAGTCTTGCAGAAATTTAAGAAGTCATTCAAGACATATTCATTGCCTTTTTCCATCCTTATTATTTTGATATTGTATCCACTTTGGGTCTCCACGAGCGCCTTGAAAGGATGAAAACATCCAAGTGCATCATATTTATGTTTAAAAAAATATACCTATGTTTTTCTTATGAAGTCATCAATAAAATTAAGGAAATAATTGCATCCTCCCATGGATGGTGTCTTCATTAATCCAAAAATTACATAATGCACAATCTCCAGTAGTGTTCATGATCTATACGACTTTCCAACTAGGAAATTCTCTCTATGCTTCCTGCCAAAAATGCAACCTTCACAAACTCTCTCTGGATTTTCAATCAATGGCAATCCTTTCCCTTTCTTATTCATACTGCTTGTTCCAACATTCATATGCATGGTGACCAAATTTATTGTAGTAATGACATTTTATTTTTGACCTATTAAAACTGTGACCACTTGGATTACCGTTATATGTTTTTCCTCTACTAGAAACATTTACAAGATTGTTCTTGCATCCCCCTCTGGAAAAAATTCTTCCTCTACCTCTACAGTTCTATGTTCCCCTTCCTCTTCCATGTCTTATGGATAACTATGTTGTAAATGCACCTTCTAATGATGTGTTTGATATATTGATTCTATGTTCATGATTTATGAGTGAGTATTGTAACTCATAATGGTAAACTGAGATAGGTCTTTGATCTCTTCCAAGGTTACAACCAAGGATTCAAAATTCGAGCGAAGACTTATAAGAATTTTCTTAACAATCCCTTTTTCTGCTATATTTTCTCCATGATATTTCAGTTGATTTATCAAACCGATGACTTTAATGTAAAATCATTCAACTGACTTTGTATCTTTCATTGAGAGACATTCAAACACTCTTCTAAGAATATGCAATCTATAATTATTTACCTTGTCCAATATTTGATACGAGGTTTCCAATATATCCCATGCTTGGTTAGTGGTCTTTGAGGTTGCTACTCTTCGGAGTATGCTTTCATGCATGGCTTGGTGTATGTAGAACATAGCCTTTCCATCTTTCTTCCTTTTTTCCCTCGGGGCATCCTTCTCATCTTGTGTGAGATTATTATATGTCGCTTGATATTATGATTTTCTATATCCATTTTGGACAATTCCACATACATCTTTACCTCTAAACAAATCCTTCATTGTTAGAGACCAACACTCATCATTTTTACCTGAGAAAATTGGAGTTTGTAAACTCAACATGTGTGTTCCACAAGTGGAAGCCAATTTTTTAATTTTTATTTTCCTTAGGTAATTACTTTTTTCCTTTTAAGACAATTTATCTTTATTATAGTATAATCAAAACCCATTCCCATACTTATGTAATAATATTTAATCATTTTGGTTAAATTCCTAGGCCCTACACTAACTAGTTGGCATCCACTTGCTTCCTTATGGTCAAACATGCAAAAAATTCCTACACGAGTGCTTTAGAAATATTCTAGATTCTATTTTGAAAACCCATCAAACTACCCATTTTAGTAAGTTCACAATCTTTCCTTATCAAGAATTAGAATTTTTTTCAGCAACTTTTAAGGCAAAAGGTAAGGCTAGTCTTAAGGAAATTGCATTTTTTTTGTACAACTCACCCTTGATATTTTTATCTTCCAAAAGCATTATTTTATCCACTTTCATTCACTTATAAGCTAATACGCTTTATTCATCCCATCGGCGTGACCTTATTGACATATTTGGAAAGTATTCTATGCACCTAAGGGGGGATTTGACTTTTTAGTAAGCCTGCTTTTGTGTTGATTCAAATAGCCTCCTTGTGCATTCGAATATATGATGTAATTAGATCTTTAGATATCCTATGACTTCATGAGGTTGGATGAGATAAAATTATTCAATAGAAGTTTGTGTTATGCTCCATATACTGTCTCCAAATTGACTGAATCTATGCATGTTTTACAAGCAATTTTGTGAGTTCAATTGATCTATGATTGGGATACCATTTCCACATGCTATTAGATCCTTTGCAGCTATTTTTTTGTCCTCTTATATTTATTTTTCATGATCGATGACACTCTTAGGAAAAACATTCTGATTGTGCAAGGGCGCAGTTGCTGAATAAATGGATCAATCTCATGATATCATCTTGAATCCATTCAACTACTTCGAATGGAAGACACAGATGGATATTTTGATGAGGGGTAGGTGAATATTCAGAGATACCATGGAAATTGAGGCTGATACCAAGATAACAGAAGAGAAGATCAAGTGGCACAACAGGAGGGATGACGTGTATGTTCTCTTATGTCTCAACATTTCGAGAGACCTTCTTTTCCATCTTGATGGATTCAAATCACCAAATTAATTATGGGAGAATATTCAAACTTTATTTGTCTAGATAGATGAAATGAGGGGACATAAACTCAAAAATGAGTTGATCTCACTCATTCCAAGCAATTTCGAGTCCTTACAAGTCTATTTCTGCAAGTTAAAAACCCTTGTTTTGCAGTTGAAATAGTGTGGTATTGAAAATAAAGATGAACAACTGGTTTCAGCCATACTTCTAAATCTTGGGCCTCACTATTCAATATTGGTATCAACTTTCCATGTCTCTAAGTTGACTGTTTGAACCTGGAATATGCCTTCACTAGCATATTTCATGAAATCCTTGAATCATCAGTAAGATAAGTTGGTAATTATGGGCACCATCAAACCTTCCAAAGATCAATATTTGGTTTCTGAATATTCAAATGTGGATTCCAAAGGAAATAAGAAGTCTAATAATCCTCTTGATCAAAATGGACACAAGTCCAAGTCTCATGAGGAGTCCTCAAACTCCAAGAAGAAGAAATCTCAAAAGAAGAAAGGTAAAGGTGAAATCAGCAAGTGCACATATTGTGGTAAGGGATTTCATCGTGTGAGATCTTGCATGAAGAAACAAAAAAATATCTTGACTCAGCTGCTGCAAAAGCACAAAATATTTATTCTTGAAGGCATAACGAAGAAGGACGGAGGATCAAGTTCTGAAGAAAAGTAGAGAGCTCATGCCTTGGCTACAAGCACTATAAAATATCCCTCCTTTATCATTGATTCAAGAGCTTCAAGGCACATGGTTTCAATAAGGGAGGGATTCTCCTCTCTTAATGATTCGAATGGTCCAAATATTTTGTTGGGAGATAACTCTGAAACTAAAAGTGTAACATGCCCATGTACCCTAAATAGATCTTTGTGGTACGTGGTACAAAAAAAAAATTCATTGAATCAATTTGTCTTCCTCCTTGCTTAAGGACTCGGAAAAAGAATCTAAGGAAGGAACCTTTCAATTAGGAAATACTTCCCGCTTGGAATGAAATATGGAAACAAATACACAGTACTCAGCGCCTAGTTTGCTGAGTATGGAAAGGACATTCTGCTAATCCTTCTGCTCTATTCCACACTGTCTACATTGGATTACTAGAGACTTGAATTTAGTAAAGAATCACTCAATGGTATCGAAACTGCTGGGATGTAAAGATACCAACTTATTCTCTAGAATGTGTCCCCGAAGCTCATCTTGTTTGTTAAACAAGATATCAAGCTTCTCCCACGCTTCTATAGGACTCCTCAAGCTTTCTAGGTGCATCAGAACGATTCATAAACTTGTTCTGCTCTACCCGCTGATGAGGCTCAAGATCCCATCCTTGTATGATCATGTGGTAGCCATGCTTGCGCAAATCAAGCTACATATTAATCCTTCTATCAAGATAATTGGAATTTGTGAGGATCAGTGGTTCAGGAGTTTGAGAACTCATAATTTCTCTGGTTGGAAGTACTACAAAACTTCACACAAGCTACGTAGAACTTGTCAATTTCATTGCAATAACACACTAAAACATATGAACTGTTAAAATCATGATTTTCCTCCAGACATGAACATGTTTTTAGGGTCCGTCATGCCCTCTCCACTGCTCTGAATAAATCCAGAGCTAGCAAATAATCATAGGGGACTTCTGTGGAAACCAAACTGCTTTTGGTGTTTGATGGGGAGAAACAAGCATGAAACCTACCTAAGAAAGCTTTGATACCATATTATAATTTGAATTCCATTTAGATATTCAAGCAAAGAGTTCTAAGCATGTTTGCAGTAAATGGAGAATGAAGATACAAAATGAACAAAATAAACCACACAAGAAACAAATGAGTATTGCTCGGGAATTTACAGTATCATTCACAACTGATAATATCTGGTGTTACAATAGTTTACATAGGAAAGAATTTGAATGCATGGGATATGAATTCGAATCTCCCAAGTGGATTTGACTGTATCTAACTAAGTCTCTAACTCATAATCACTCAATCAATATTGGAGTCCAAAATCAACTCCTAGATGTCCAACCAACTCAAACAAACAATGACAACTATTGTGCCCACTATATGCTAGTTAATTAAAGCTTAACATGCAGAGTGCTAAACATAAATTATCAATCCGAGGAATTCTTTTATTTCAAATCTATCATGCAAGATACATGCAAGCACAATTTCTACCTGCCACTGTTGATCTATTGGTATGAAATCGAAACTATTTGTAAACTAGGTCACAACTTCTTGAAAGTAAATCAATACTCAAACCTATTCATAAATCCAAATTGTAAATCTAATCACACTTCAATAGAATCAATTCTTATGAAACAAGATCTAAGTACATAAACCTGGAAGCAATGTTAAGTTGGACAACGATCTATCAAGATGAATTAACAAGAAAACAACCTATGATAAATCTAATGAAAGCATGAACTAAATAATAAAAACAACTATGATCAATCTAATGCATGAAAGCATGAATTAAAAAATAACAGATCTACAAAATAAAACACCTACAATCAATACTACCAGCATCTGCTCAAGGAAGAGGACCCTTTCTCCACTGAGCAGAGTTGGATCTCCACAATGAAAGTCTACAACTCCAGAATTAAGAAACTGCCAACATGTATTATCAGAATGAAAGTATTACAATGGATATGGATGAAATCCTACATAATAACATTGTTTTCTCTCCTATTCCTGAATCTCCCTTCTCAATGAGATTGATTACATATTTATATGTAAAATTATCTCATGGAAATGAGGAACTGAACCCCAACTTGTGATCTATAACAACTGAAACACAACTGTAACTGCTGGCAAATTTGGAACATGTTGCAACAGCAAATCTCAAAAATACCCTCTCGAAGAACCACCTACATGTCGCAAACCGTGGCTTTGTTTGGATATTTCCTCTCGATTCAGGTAAAAGAGGATGTTACACACAAAACCCACGTCTTGGATTTTTGAGATTCATTTCCACCTGCATGCAAATCAATACACGAATCAAGGTGTTCTTATGTGGCATGCATTTTCGGTTAAGGCTCTAACAGCTGGCTATGAGCAACCTGTACGTGACAAATCACTCCACAAACCATAATTATTAAAATTATGCATAATATTATTTAATTCATTGAAGTTAAAGGAAAATAATCATTATTAACAACTTAAAACATCAATGGAAGTAGCATGTTGTTTTACGCACAGCAACAACAAATGGATGGAAAATGGAATGATAAATGGGCAATAATGGTAAGAAAATGGATGAAAGATATGTTGATAAGTGATGAAAAAATCCACAATTCTAGGCCCAACATCTCCCCCAAACTAAACTTGTTGCATGTCCTCATGCAACCCAATACCTGTGTAGCATCCAACTAGAAAAACTCATTCACTTGTTCCTTCATTTTACCATTCGCACAGCTGCAGCTAGAAGAAATGGAGAGTTTAATAGAAATTGGAAGAGTCACTAAGCGGAGGATTTAGCAGAAAATTTGGCGGATTCGCAGCTCTTTAGTATAAATTTAGCGGAGTCACAGCTTATTTTAGTAGAGAATTTGGCGAATAATTTAGTGAATATTTTGGCAGAGTTGAAGCCCAAATAATGCTAAATTTAGTGGAGAATTTGGTGGATTCGTAGCTAAACGGAGTTGCAGCTGAACGGAACGAAAAATGGAGTTACAGCTAAATGGAATGGAAAACGGAGTTGCAGCTAAATGAAACGGGAAACGAACTTGCAGCTGATGGAACGGAAAATGGAGTTGCAACTAATGGAACAGAAAATGGGAAATGGAGTTGCAGCTAATGGAACGGAAAACAGAGTCGTAGGTGAAAGGAACAGAAAACGGAGTTGCAGCTAATAGAACAGAAAACAAGAAACCAAGTTCCAGCTAACGAAATGGAAAATAGGAAATGGATTTGTATCTAATGGAACGGAAAAAAGAGTCGTAGCTGAACGGAACGGGAAAATGACAATATTTTACGGTGTTGCAGCCTTTTGAACGGAAAAATCCCGAATTCATTTTCTCCCAAACGACGAACTGGGTTGGGTTGAAATTTTGCAAGAGAGTAATAACCTTTCTATTTCATCTCCATGCCAAAAATCAGACAAACCCACATCACCGATGTTGAGAAAAATGCAAATTGCCTGTAGGTGATTAAAGCAATTTTGTCAAAAAGCATACATTGGATTGGGATACAAATTTCCTATCTTGTTCATCTTGGTATTATACACTTCCTATACAAAAATCAAGAGAATCAAACTTACCAATTGAAATATATGCCCATTTCAATTTCTGCACTTTTGTAGATGAACATAAATAAAAATGTGTTGCAGCTGAACTTCCTGAACCAATATTTCACAAAATACAAACTAGGTTGGGCTGAAATTTTGCAAGCAATTAAATACCATTATATTTCATCTCCACACAAAAACTTAGACAAAATCACATCACGGATTTTGAGAAAAATACAAATTGGCTGTAGGTGATGATGGTAATTTTCTTGAAAACCGTGCATTGGATTGAGCTGAAATTTTCCATGTTTTTTCTTCATAATGTTTTGCATTCCATGTCCAAATTTCATGAGTATCCAATGCATTATTTGTGATATATTCTCAATTCAAATTCAACATTTTATGTGGATGAACATGAAAAAGTGTGTTGCAGCTAAACTTATTGAACCAATATTTCACAAAATAAAAACTGGTTTGGGCTACAACTTTGAGGTATTGTTCATATTACCTTGGTGCATCTACTCACCAAATTTCACGAATACCCATATCACCTTTTGGGAGATATTCCCACTTCAATTTCTGCCCTTTTGCAAGCTGTAAATGAGTAAAAATCAGTATGCACAAACAATGTCAAAAACCACTCCCCCAAACTGAGTATATATATCACGTACTCATGCTTTGATGAGACTCTTCAAGGTAGAAAACAAGTTTTGATCTGTGCATCAATCCTCCATACTGTTATAAAATTTATTACCAATAAAAATGACCATTTTTCAATTGTTGTGTATGGTAGGACTACTTCAAAGTAGTTCAAGAGATCGTCTCAATTGTTTCCATGCTCATAAAAATAGTAATGACATCCTATAGCACCAAAAAGGTAATTGCAGCAAGCACCCTGTAATCATGAAATCTCATGTCCCCAAAAGAAACTTGGTTTGCTGCCATGTAAATATAAGCATGTTTTCCCAAAGGCTAGTCTGTCTTTCATTATTGTCGGAATATTTTCATAGTGACAACAACATCTCTCTTCCATTATGAATCATAATATCAAATATGCAAGGACCATGATAACAATTGTAAGCCAATGTGGGCATTACTGGACAATGAAACTCATACCTCTCAATGTATTCTCTGTTATATGGCAGCACATAATTCTACCACTGTAAGTTTTCGAGAAGCAACAACAATGCCTTGTGTTCCTATAGCTGGTTCTTGTGTGCCAGCAGTAGATCATTTTTTCAATGGTTTTCTAGGCTTCTTTAGATAATTAATGAATTCATAAAACTCCCCAATCATTTTTGCTTGTACTTCAAGAGAACATTTTTAATGGGAAAACAATCTGCAAACCTTGAATCTGGTCATGAACTTGCTGCAAATTATTACAGGACTACCTTTTAAACTCAATGCAGAGCATGCCCTCATGTATCATTTCCTCAATTTTCAGCCATAGAGAATTTGTATTTCCCACATCCATAAAAAAAATCCCAAGGCTAGAAAGAACAACCTTCAAGCAACTGATTTATTTCTTCTCATTGTTGGTTTTTATGTGGCAGTAGCAATGATTCTTTTATTACTGTTGGTTCTTGTGTGGAATCAACAAAATTTCCTATTGTTGGTTCTTGTGTGACAACAATAAGGTATCCTTTGATTATTTTCATGCTTGGTCAGTTGGGTTGGTGAGATGTTGGGTAGGACTTTGAAGTGGATGTGCAAGAATGATGAAGTGTTAGAATTGAGTGGGAAATGATTGAAATGGATGGACATAAAATGCTATATAGACAATGTAAATGGCTAATGCTTAGTGGTTCTTCTTGACATTTCCCTAAATCTTTAATTAATAAAAAACTCATGCCATTTTACCTCAATTTTTACCTCCATGGAAGCCTTGGTTGACATGAATGGACTGGTGTATGCTAGAGCTATGTAGGCCGATCTGATGCTGAGACATATGTATATGAGAGTTGAAACTGGACGAGACTGAATTTGATCCATGATGTTGTGCTAGTTGCATATAAGACTACTGCTGAGACAATTGATGCAGAGAAATTCTACCATAGAAGAAGAAAGCCCATTCTCTTATTCTGAAAACCAACTACTGAAATGAAAATGGAAAGGAGTTGCAAAAATACTGAGCAAATGATGTTGCAAGTCATTGTTGAAACCATTAGATCAGAAAATATTCAACTGCTACAAACTGAGGTACAATTCTTACCATGCGAATGAATGTGCTGAATTCGAGCATGGAAAGAAATCATTGGATTACCGTCCATTAATGTATGTCGTTAACCAATGTGAAGCAACTCACCTTTGATCATAGTGAGCTTTAGAGTACCTTAGTGCATCTTGAGAGGTATGAACGGATGTGCTGGAGTTGAGTCACCTGCAATATTTGTCAATCAAGAGGCATTAATGAATCCCTATGATGAACAGCAAGAAAATCTGCCATTGATTCATGCAGATACCAGGGCACTATAAAACTCTAATCTCGATCCCAGATGATGTGTCGGATTCGATGGGACAATACCATTGAAAGGTGGACCTTAATGAATTCCACATCATCCAATACGAGTACAAAATAAATGATTGTGAAGAATCATAGTGAAAAATAGAACCAACATGAAACTCACAAGTGGAAAGTATATGTGAAGTCATGATGTAGTAGTGATGGGAAATAAAACGGTTATGGTGACTACATAAGCAGTGGAAAATGGGACTTCAACATGAATGGATTTTTAGAGTTTTGAAATGAGGAGGGTGAATGAATCTACCATAGGGCAATTGGATTCTTGAAGGGTTTTTTTTTCGGCAACAATTGGTATGACAGGTGTCTAAAAATGATTCTTGGCATGTAGAAATGGGACTTGACTTATTGAACATTGGTATGGTTTGCACATCAATCTATCCATTTTTTTATGTGCTCAATCCATTTACAAATTGATAAAAAGTCTTGAAGAGTTACTCATGCATGCATTGACCTTCTTCTTCCATGGACCTGCAAAAACCTAGCACTTGCCTGCAACAAAACATGAGATGATGGAAGAAGAGAGATGATTGGTCTCTCTTCACCCAACACTTATGAAAAAAACAACAAGCAATTACTTATAAAAAAAAAATTCAAAGAAAAATGAACAAAGCAAAATCCATTTTATACATGCACAGGAGCAATGTCCATCTAGACTCACCAACGGTATTCTGATCATAGCTTCTTCATTCCTTGTCCAATTTGAGCGATTACAATTCCAAATGAAAGTAAATTCATAGGTATATTTCCATTAGAAATAGGTTTTTAAAATTCTATGTAATGATGTTCCCAATCGCTCAATAACAGCCTGCATGACAAAGTGTTTTTTCGAATCCTGGAATAGACCAACAGTCACGGTTTTAGACTTAACTTTTTCATTTGATAATGAATTGATATGATTCCAATAGGAGATGAAAATTATATTCATGTAGGTATCTCAATTAGAAATAGGTTTTGAATCCAACAAGAATTGATGGGTGAAATAAGCCAATGAACAGTCTAGAAAATAGAGTTTTAGGAATGCAGATTTGTGATAGGCATTCGGTATTTTGGTCATAAAATTTCCATACAATATTGGAATGGAGTGATTCAAATTGATTTTTAAACTAGATTCATAGGGAAATATACCAATGAAACAAATTTGCAAGATATTTCCAATAAGGCATCTAAAATTTGACTGTCCCATCTCTGTTCCTAAGCCTCCAGCTTTACACCCTATTAGTATTTTGGCCATAAATTTTTGTTTGACACCCAATCGTAAAAATTCAAATTTTTTTGGAAGCTATATTCGAAGGGTTACTTGGTATGTAAATAGGTTTTAAAAATAATTCCATTTGGTCTCCCAAAAATGGACTGTCCCGATTGTGTTCTAGTAAAATGTTAAAGCCAGAATGTCACCAAAAATTTAATAAATAAAATATGACCCCCAAAAGTGATAGGAATAGGTGTGAATGTTTTTAATGATGTAAATTTCAATATAACACACATCCATACCAAAAATTTCAAGCATTTAGCACCTAGATTGACTTACACGGTCTGTTGCAGCCGCAGCTGCAACTCTTAAAGAAAATGGCATAATGTTAAAATAAAGCATGTGTATTTTTATGGAAAATAAAAAATAAATACATATCATGATGTGAAATACACACATATCTCAAACTCATAAATTTTTACCTGTAGCACAGTCACAGCTGGGTGTTGCAGCTCACTGTCACAGCTAGTGTTGCAGCTCACTGTCACAGCTAGTGTTGCAGCTCACTATCGCAGCTGAGAGTAATCAGTCACAGCTAGGTGTTGCATCTCATTGTCACATCTCAGTGTTGTAGCTAACAAATTCATGCCAAATTTCAAGCTTGAAGGGTTCCATAATCATTGACTCATTTTCCTGTGGATCCTTCATTTGCCTTCCCTAATTACTGTAA
Source organism: Pseudotsuga menziesii (assembly GCA_001517045.1). NCBI lineage: Eukaryota > Viridiplantae > Streptophyta > Pinopsida > Pinales > Pinaceae > Pseudotsuga > Pseudotsuga menziesii. Next base: position 288,099 of record LPNX011226128.1, on the reverse strand, counting down.
TTTTGTTTTCATGATATTTTTATTTTTATTTGTAACAAATAGAGACAAATTGAAATTGAGAAATTGATGACAAAAATGACTTAGGCATTTTGTTCAAATAGTCAACAATTCCAAAGCATTCATGAAAACATCTCATACCCATTCCTTATCTTTCTACTTTCTGATCTTCCAGATCGTAACAAGGCGCAAGAAGAGAGCATACTTATTCAAAAATAAAAAAATCTTATAAAAAACAAAAGCATGGTTTTATTCTATTATTTTATCCTACCCTATTCTACTTTGAAATATAAAAATTGTTCAAGGGCGCTCGCACGAAGTTGGTTCCACTTTTTGGTGCCACTTAGGAAATCAGAAATGCACTTCCGAAGTGTAAATCAAGAACGCATATGCGTTATTGATGGTACATTCGGAATAACCCGAGCCCAAACACAAGGCTAAGGTTCGTGGAAATCTATATCGCATATCCGATATATCGCATTCACGTTTTGTAATGTTAAATATCGCATATGCAATATGTAAATTTCCAAAATGCATATGCGATATATCGCAAGTGCGATATGCAACATTTAGAAAACGATTACATTTTCATCATTTGTGGAGGTCCTCTCCTTTGTCAATGAATTTCATAATCAATTGTTGCTCAAAGGGCCTATTTTGTGTGTTATTAACACCTAGTGCATGAGAGAATAATACTTGTTTGTAAATCCCTATAGATAATTTTCCAATTCATTTATAAAACAAATAAGTCCATGATACTTCTTAATGTTGGTTCATGGGGGATAATGCCTCCCTTCCAACAAATATCTTCCCAACAATGTCAACTATTTTTTTATGGGAAATATATTTAGATACCTTTTACTACGTTAGGCAATGTATTCATCAATGTAAATATCCCTCTCTATTGAAAGTGCAAAATCATCAATGTCCCCTAATTGATAAGTTGTACAAGTGTTTGGTGACAACTCCCTTAATTAATCTTGCTATAATGTACTAGCACCTTGATTCACATAATAATAATCAATGTGTTTTCTTGCATTTGTTAAGAATATAGATCAACGAGTGGTAATAAATCGGTGTTCACCATGTTTTTTTCAACTTATTTATTCACATGGTAAAAACACATACATATCAAATGTTTTGGTTGAATACCTTGGTCTCTAGTAACTCTTTCCCATTTCAATTACTTGAGTTTTGCAAGACTATACCATATGTCATATAACATTTGTACTACATGGAGAATCATTTTACACCCACTTCAAGTTCTATTTTTTATCATATTATATACTACGAAATAGATCCATAGTGTATATGTTTGTGGCTATGATCAATTTTTGACATTCAATCCACTATGTATCTTTTTCAAGGACATGATTCATTATTTCTATATATAATGGATATGTAGTATAGTTGATTCTGAGTCCTTTCTTATTTACACGTGAGCATCTATATACATATATTGGGAAGAGAGTTTCTAATACTTTGTTTTTGTTTGATTTTCCTTTTCTAATCTAGTTTTGGTGCACTCTATCCTAGTACACTCATCAAGTTTCTAGTCCATTTTATAATGCATTGTAGCCATCATCTTCTCTTCTGACCTCATACATATATCATGTTTAGAATGATTAATGCTTAAAACTCCTTGCACCCCTCTTGCACACACAAAAGAATGATAAACCCTTCTAAAAACTAATTTTTTTCTTACAAATGATTGTTTCCTATTAGAAACACATGTATAAACACCTTACGCTTTAGAAAAACATGTATACATATTAAAGCACATAAATAATAAGTGGTCACATTTGTGTTTTAAGTGGTTTAAGTTAAATATTATCCAACCTGGTCTTGGTTACACCCGACTCAACTCCTTGAACTACTTTCTCCAAGCATAAAATAAATATTCAAACATCCAAGCATAAACATCAAACCCTCCCAAATACAAATTAATTTGGGTGGAATGATGAAAGGCCTGCCAAACTGACCCAAAGAAAGTACTAGTAGCATATAGTTGTTCCAAGCTTCATAGGAAACACAAGGAACATCCAAAATGTGCATTGGTTGAGTTGGAGGGAAACTCAACACATGGATGAGTACTAACCATGGATGAGAGTTTTTCCCAAGAGGTGTTTAGAATTTTTATGATATGAATGGCATTAAAATACAACTCACCACTACTTATACACCTCAACAGAATGGGATAGTTAAAATGAAGAAACGTACAATTATGAAAATGGAAAGAACTATGTTACAGACCAGGGAATTAAGCAATTCCTTTTGGGGAGGTGAAGTTGCTACAACAATATACATTCTCAATCAAAGTCCCACAATTGCACTTGAAATTATGACTCATTACGAATCATGGTATGAAAAAAATCCTAATGTTAATCATTTCAAAGTTTTTGGATTTTTATCCTATGTTCATGTAGTTGATAAAAAGAGACAAAAGTAGGATCCAAAAAGTGAACCATGCATTTTTGTGGATACAATGAGAAAATTAAGGTTTATAGGTTGTATAATCCTCTCACCAATAACATCGTTGATGATGATGATGACAACAATGATGATGATGATGATGACAATGATGATGATGATGACCATGATGATGACAATGGTGATGATGTTGAGGTTGAGGGTGTCAATGAAGATGATGATGACGATGATGATGACCACGATGATGATGATGAGGATGAGGGTGATGAACGATGATGATCATGATGAGGATCAAGGTTGATGATGATGAGGATGAGCGCGATGATGAAGATGATGATGAGGATGACGACGATGAACGTGATGATGATGAGGATGATGATTATGATGATGATGATGATGAGGATGATGATGATGTTGAGGATGAGGCTGTCGATGAAGATGATCTGACCATGATGATGATGATGATGACAATGATGATGATGATGATGATGATGAGGATGATGATGATGTTGAGGATGAGGCTGTCGATGAAGATGATCTGACCATGATGATGATGATGATGATGATGATGATGACCATGATGATGATGATGATGATGAACGATGATGAGGATGAGGATGATGATTATGATGATGATGATGATGACGATGTTGATGATGTTGAGGATGAGGCTGACGATGAAGATGATCTGACCATGATGATGATGATGACCATGATGATGATGATGATGATGACGATGACCATGATGATGATGATGAGGATGAGGGTGATGAACGATGATGATGATGATGAGGATGAGGGTGATGAATAATGATGGTGAGGATCGAGGTTGATGATGATGAGGATGAGGGTGATGATGAAGATGATGTTGAGGATGATGGTGATGATGAGGAGGATGATCAGTATGATGATGATGAGGAGGAGGAGGGTGATGAGGAGGAGGAGGAGGATGGTGATGATGACCATGATGAAGCTAATGAGGATGAGGGTGATGACGATGATGATGATGATGAGGATGAGGATGAGGATGAGGATGAGGCTGAGGATGACGATGATGATGATGATGATGAGGGTGATGAACGTGATGAGGATGAGGATGAGGATTACGATGATGATGATGATGAGGATGAGGATGAGGATGAGGATGAGGCTGATGATGACCATGATGATGATGATGATGAGGGTGATGAACGTGATGATGATGAGGATGAGGATTACGATGATGATGATGATGAGGATGCTAATTATGTTGAGGATGAGGGTGTCGATGAAGATGATGACCATGATGATGATGACAATGATGATGATGATGATGAGGAGGAGGAGGAGGAGGAGGAGGAGGATGGTGATGAACGTGATGATGATGAGGATGAGGATTATGATGATGATGAGGATGAGGATGCTGATGATGTTGAGGATGAAAATGATGATGATGATGACCATGATGATGATGACAATGATGATGATGATGATGATCATGATGATGATGATGAGGATGAGAGTGATGAACAATGATGATGAGGATCGAGGTTGATGATGATGAGGATGAGGTTGATGATGAATATGATGGTGAGGATGATGGTGATGAACGTGATGATGATGAGGATGATGATGAGGTTGATGGTGATGATGAGGAGGATGATGAATATGATGATGATGATATGAGGGTGATGATGATGATGATGAGGATGAGGGTGGTGATGATGATGAGGATGAGGGTAGGTCTATCGAGACATGAACCGTAGATCACCTATGATATTTTCTTTTAGATTTGTCAAGCCATGAACCATAGATCAATGTTCCTTACCAACTACATAATGTATTTTTTGTTCTACACTCGAATATTAAATACATGTTTTTTCTTTGGAGTCAAAATTGGGAGGAAAAATCAAACTAACATCGAGGTGAAATTCATCATAATAGGGATGATTTTTGGGAACAATGGATTAATGCTCTACTCCCAAATTTGTCCCCCCTCCACTAAATATTTCTCATAAAACTTAGCAATGTTTATAAAATGAACAACTAAGATAACTTTTGAGAATATATATACTTTGTCGTTTGTTATCCAAATAGAGTAAATGCAATGGTACAAATCATGGATAGAAGGAAAAAAACCATAAAATCAACATATTGAGACATTAGATACTTAGTGTGAGAGTAGATCAAAGAATTCATGTTTTGATAAATTCAACATTGGAACTTTATTTCTCAATAATATTAGCACTAAGTGGATGGGTAGAAACAACTAAAGAGGGTTTGATGTTGATTGCGTCTTTGAAGCAACAAATCATTGAGAAGGAAGGTATACCTTTACCCCATGCACCTCCATGAATTCGTAATACCAAGAAAGTCATTAAATCGATATAGATGCAATATTTAGAAAGAAAACATAGGTTATTCAATTACTTACCAACACACAAAAATAGTGGTTGAACTAAATGGATTCTGACTTTTATATGCATATTTTACTTTATGGGTTCACTAAGGATGATTAGATGATTTAACATGTAATGTGATGGTAATCTGCTCAATAGATCTCACTAATATTTGATATGTCTCCCCATGGTCAATACATTCCCCATATGTTCTATTAACGCATATGCGATATGGATAAGCCATATCGCATATGCGTTATATCGCATATGCGTTATTTGAAAATTTAAATATTTGGCAGGATTAAGGTTTGTTATTAGGTTTGGAAGCAGCTTCAGAATACTGAACCTATTGGCTAGGACAAATCAACCAGGGCTATTGCTCAAGTCTTTTAGATCTCTATCAATATGCTCAGATTAGATCCAGTGTTTTGATATGACATACATAATATTTTTTTATGAAAATGTACGATATTGTAGAGTACGAAATGACGATTCTGAATATATAATTTTTTCCTTCAAAACTATGTTTTATTTATTTATAATTATTTTTCTAAATGACACACGTTAGTTTTTGAGAATACATACATCGATTGTTTCTTATATAACTTTTGATTTCCATCACCATTTCCCATCAAAACTATATGGTGCACTAGACGAGATCAAGCTCTATGATATTATATTAAGAAATCAAGGATTTCATTAATTTTTTCCCCTACAGTGTTGCACCCGCACATAAGGTTTTAATTTCAAGCTTTTCTGACTTCAATAATTAATAAAAAAAAAAGAAATTCATGAAAAATTCTGAATAAATAGTGTTGCACTAGGCCCATATGTCCTTTATATGTCTGCAATATTTTATCCCAAATGGACATCATTTACCTCATATATTGGTGCACCCGCACAAACATATATGTTACGATGTGCTGAAAATTTGAAAACCCACTTTCACGGAAACTAATTTTATAATCATTTGCACACATTTTCTCTACATAATCCCTATATATTATGAAAGCCAATTCAATTACCTATCTTTTCTCTTTTTACTTCATCTTCAAATAAGTTAGGTAAGTACCCCTAATTGTCACCTAAAATCAGAGTTTTCCGTTTATTCTAGTATTATGTGGCATCTAAAGTGTCCTTAAAGGAGTCCATGATTGTGCATCAGCCCTCAAGTGTATGCATATTTCCAATGGAGCCATTTTTGAAGAAGTGACTCAAGTATGCTCATACTCCCAACAGAAAAATATAAATTTATGAATGCTATGATATGAGAGATCAAATTCCCTTGAAATGATGGTACCAAGAATTGGTGAAGTATGGAATGATGCTGCAGACCGATGACAGAATGAAACCAAGCTTCAATATAGTATTTGTTCCCTTGATTGCTCATGGAGGTTACACCATGAATATCCTTATTAAACTGATCTTCCTCAATGCATAAGAGTTTCACATCTAATGATGTGAATGATGCTTTTGGTTCCAATGGTTGTTCTCGATCAAATAATACGTGTGTCTTGTTGATCTTGTTTGCTTTCTTATGAGGACTAGAAGAAACTCCATCTATAAAACTTGGATTTAAAACATGTTCATGCATCGTATGGATTTGCTGCAACAACGCATAGCCTTTTTTCAGTGGCATAGGTGGGGTAGAACAAGAGGGAAATGTAGGAACATTTTGCAGTTCAGCACTATAAGCATACTGTACTTCTTTATTATGGTTAGGGTGGAGGGTGGATTGGACAGGAAATTGTGTTGGATACCAAGGAGTTTGATGAGAAAATAGATGTGGTTGATGTAGATGATTGATTTGTGAGGTTGATATTGAAGGACCAACTTGTGTTGCATCATGAGGGAGAGTGGCCATATGATCATAACATAGGCCATTCCAACCTTGTGGGTAAGGTAGGTAAGAGTTAAATCGAGGCTGCAATAGCTGCCATGGTGGAAGAGTACTCAATGATTGAGTATGAGAGTAAGGAAATGGAGGGATAGATTTTTGAACCATACATGTAGGCCATGGTTGACATGAATGTTGTAATGAGTTGGCTGCAGCTCCTAGATATTCTTGATATGTTCCTTTCATCTAGGGTATGGAGGGGTAGCAATTAGTGAAATGCATCAAGTCACATATACCACAACTTTCAAGACTATCCAAATGGAAATACCTTGATTCTCTTATTTCCTCTTTCTTTTTCTTATCTTGCAAAATAACCAATTCTGAATTTAGTGAATCATTGATATCACCATTAGAATTTTCAAATAAATTACTGATTTCAACTCGTAAAACTCTTGTTTTTGCAACAGATTTCAAAAATAGAGATAAAAGTTCCTTAGAAGTCTTACCAGTCTTGAAGTTTCCTCTTGAATACCTTGTACATAAATCACAAATATCATCATATGCTAACTGAAATACATTACCTGTTCCCATCAGATTCAATATTTCTAAACATTCAGCTTGGATTCCCTTGAGTAGAAGTGTTTTTAAGATTTTCTTCCCCAATTTCCTCTGTTTGGATCTTTGGAGGTTATATTGAAATCATTCTATGTATTCCTCCAGGCTCTCTTCTTCTCCTTGTGTCATTTCAAAAATGTATTCATTGACCCTGCAATAATCTTGGTACCTTTTCAAGAATACATGTTTCATGTCTTCCCAAGTTTGTATACAATTCCCACCGAGGCTCATGAACCATCGGAGGGTTGTTCCTTTTAGAGTAAGGGGAAACACATTCAACTTTTGATCATTAGCACACTAACCATATCCTCTACAAAGTACTTCAAATTGAAATAAAAATACATCAGGGTCTTCCTTTTCCAAACTGTGAAAATTTGGTACAGCATGTGGGGGAATTATTTTTGTTGGTGCCACTCCTCTTGAATATCTGATCAGAAATTCGAAGGTAACAACTTTTGCATCTTTCTTACCTACCATTTCTTCATTATATTCTTTATGTGCTATCTTGAGGCTCCTCCTTCGAATGTTCTTGTCAACTTGTTAGTAGAATGGGTGGTACTTACAACACCACTAAGGGGAATGATAAGATTTATGCTCCAAAAATTGAAAATGAAATAAAAATGAATGTAAAGACAAAAAAATCACACTCAAAATAAATTCAATAAACTGAAATGTAATCATGCAACCTACATTCCCTAATTTAACAATGCATCTACAAAACAATGTCAGATGTACTTTTGCACAATTAATAACTTCTCCCACAATGACACCAAAATGTTGTGTCCACTATATGCCAGTTAATAAAAAATTAACATGCAGAGTGCTAAACATAAATTATCAACCCGAGGAAGTCTTTTATTTCAAATCTATCGTACAAGATATATGCAAGCACAATTTCTACCTGCCACTGTTGATCTATTGGTATGCAATCAAAAATATTTGTGAACTAGGTCACAACTTCTTGAAAGTAAATCAATACTCAAACCTATTCATAAATCCAAACTGTAAATCTAATCACACTTCAACAAAATCAATTCTTATGAAACAAGATCTAAGTACATAAACCTTGAAGCAATGTTAAGTTGGCCAACGATCTATCAAGATGAATTAACAAGAAAACAACCTATGATAAATGTAATGAAAGTATGAACTAAATAATAAAAACAACTATGATCAATCTAATGCATGAAAGCATGAATTAACAAATAACAGATATACAAAATAAAACACCTACAATTAACACTACCAGCATCTACTGAGGGAAGAGGGCCCTTCCTCCACTGAGCAGAGCTGGATCTCCACAATGAAAGTCTACAACTCTAGAATTAAGAAACTTCCAGCATGTATTATCAGAATGAGATTATTACAGTGGATCTAGATCAAACCCTACATCATAACATTGTTTTCTCTCCTAATCCTGAATCTCCCTTCTCAATGAGATTGATTACATATTTATACATAAAATTATCTCATGGAAATGAGGAACTGAACACCCAACTTGTGATCTGTAACAGCTAAAACATGACCGTAACTGTTGGCAACTTTGGAACCGGCCGCAACAACAAATCTGGAAAATAGCCTCTCGAAGAACCACCTGCATGTCACAAACCATGGATTTGTTTGGATATTTCCTCGTGAATCAGGTAAACGAGGATGTTATGCACAAAACTCATGTCTTGGATGTTTGAGATTCATTTCCATCTACTCGCAAATCAAGATGTGAATTAAGGTGATCTTATGTGGCATGCATTTTCGGTTAAGGCTGTAATAGCTGGCTATGAGCATATTGTACATGACAAATCACTCCACAAACAATCATTAGTAAAATTATGCATAACAGTCTTTAATTCATCAAAGATAAATGAAAATAATCATTATTAACCCCTTAAAACATCAATGGAAGTAACATGCTATTTTACGCACAAGTACAACAAATGGATGGAAAATGGAATGATAAATGGGCAATAATGGTAAGAAAATGGATGAAAGATATGTTGATAAGTGATGGAAAAATGGACAATTACAGGGCTCAACATCAACTAGTTAACTCAGTGCAACTTAGTGTGGTAGGTGGGAAAATGCGCCTACTCCACATGCATCCATGCATTATCCATGCAAGACATGCGCTAGCTAACTGTTTACGAACTAATTAAAAGTAATTTGGGGATAAATGAGACTAACTAGTACTAACTCCAACTAACTGAATTAGGTTGGTGACAGGACACCTAGTTGATCCTAAAATGTAGGGATTGGTCTAGGAGGTGCCCAAACTGATGCATGCACAAGAAGTAAGTGGTAGTTAACCTCTAGTAGTGTTCCCCACACTCAAGTGACTAGTACATGTGGCCCCATTATGTCAAGTGGTCCCAATTGTACTATTCGGCCCAATTAATTAATTAAGGTTCCTAAGTTAGGAAAAATTAATCTAATAGACAATATGATCAAAGGAGGATTAATAATCCTAACACTATGTTCAACCCATATAGGTCCCAAGTGTTGTAACATGGGCTCTGATACCATATGTAACATAGCCATGTACCCTGGATAGATATTTGAGGTACGTGGTACAAAAAAATTGTTTCATTGAACATTCATGTATACCAATTATGTTAGTAACATTGATTAATTGACTTTACGATCACTTCCAAGAGTACAAGTTTATAAATACAATCATTCCTACACAATATGTAAATGGAGTCTTCTAATGTTTAATAATCAGTGGTTCAATACTTCAAAAAATAGGAGGCCTTTCACTCCCCATGTACAACCTATGTTTCTTCAATAGTTATATATATATATATATATTTTCAATTTGAACCCCTAATTATTAGGAATACTTCAATATTGAACGAGTCATAGCTAACCTAAGCAAAGTCATTAAATCTCACTGCCACAAATACCATTAAGTCTCTTTTCATATAAGATGCCGTACTCTTAGTTACTGGATTCTATTATATACAAGAAACCATTCCCTTTTCTAAACTAATCGCACTAATAATGTATACATGAAAGTATATGATCATTTAATCACACCTAAATTTACCTTATGCTCACACACCTATTTTAGACTTCCCATACATGAGTCTTCATGTTTATATATATCCTTGAAACATTAATCAATCTTTAATCAACTCGATCTCCAGAGATGCATTAGAAGGTTTTTCTTTATTAAAATAGGTATCTTCTAAAACTTATGGCTATATTCATAGTTTAGACATATGAAAATATAATAGTGGCCTGACGGTCCCTTGCGTATAACGATCACTCCTAAACATAAATGTAGGAGATGAAGTATGTGTCTCCTAATTCACTTGTTGAGAAACCAACAAGGTTAGTTAGATATATTACTTCTGAAAATGAAATAAACCTTAACGTATAAAACATGTACGTGCATAATATCATTTCACCATATTGTCTTTAGAGAAGTGTTCTAATTCCTTCCCACCATTAGAATAGACACATTGCAAATACAACTTTTCAAACATGTTAATTCAATATATACACTGCGCTATAAAACAATTACTATCTTTAATAGCATATGCTAAATAATAAGTCTGAAACCTGATCAAGCAATTCCATAACCAAAAGTTAAGAAATATGGTTTACCATTTAAATATACAAGGCTTAAGAAACTGAAAGCTCGACTTCGGCTTTCCTCCCAACCATTGGTGCTATTTCCCATATGTTTGTTCTCCTAGAGCCACCCCTAAGCTGGTCGATGAATCCACTAAGGCATAGTTATTGTGCATATTCTTCATGAATCATAAGATGATTTAAAAAGGTCACATTCCCAACCAAAATTGACAAGGATAGGTTTCACTTTATTAATACCCTCTAATCACATTCCCACCCAACTTGAAAAGTTAGGTTTTAATTTTATTATTCCATTTTAATTAACATCTGTTTTAAAACAATCTAGGATTAATCATGAACCCATAAAATGATTAGTAGTCCCTACACATAACTAGACATCCTCATTCAACATACATTGGGTATATACAAACACGTGCAATGAAATATAAACAAGTCCATGCATTTGAATCTATGGATCTATATATTGGATCATATAAATAGGCCCTAAAATTACAGCCAATGCACAACAATTTAAATCATTGAAACACATGCAATGTATCTATGGATCTATACATGTTCAGAATTGTACATAAATGCAAACACATGCTTACTTTCATTCATATCTAATCAAACCAGGCAGAGTCTTGTTAATTCAAACTCTCAGATTCCTATCTACATATATTCATAACTATTTTCAAATGCAAAAACAATATCATGTGCATTCCGAAGTACTCAATGCATGAAGAGTTTTATTAATGCAAAATATCAGATCTCGATCTATACATGTTCAAAAATATTCACAAATTCAAAAAGGTGCATGTTCACATGTATTAGGATATATTCAACGCGGGAAGAGTTTAATTTAAAAATTAATAAATCATATATCTTAGATCCCAATATACACAGGTTCAGAACTATTCACTAATGCAACCCACAGACATAGTTTTATTAACATATTAATGCAAAATCATATATTTCAGATCCTGATCTATAGATGTTCAGAACTATTCACCCTTGTAAAACACAGTCTTGGTTTTCTTAACATATTAATGCAACTCATATATCTTAGATATAGAGCTACCCATATTAAGAACTATTCACCAATACATAACATAGGGTCACATGTAGTCATATATACTTTACGCATGAAGGGTTTTATTTACATATTAATGCTGATTCATATATCTCAGACCTCGATCTACAAATGTTGAAAACTGTTCACCAATGTAAAATACATGTATATTTTTTTAACATGTTAATGAAAAATTATATATATCTCAAATCCCTATCTACAGATGTCCAGGAATATTCACCAATGCAAAACATAGGCATAGTTTTTAAAATATTAATGCAAAATTATATATCTCTCAGATCCTGATCTACAATTGTCCAGGATTGTTCACCAATGCAAAACACAAGCAAAGTTTTTAACATATTAATGAAAAATTATATATATCTCAGATCTCGATCTACATATGTCCAAGACTATTCACCAATGCAAAACAAAGGAAGAGTTTTCAACATATTAATGCAAACTTATATATTTTGTAGATCCAGATCTATAGATGTCCAGGAGTGTTTACAAATGGAAAACACATGCTCATATGTATTGAGATCAATTCAACACATGTAGAGTTTCAAACCCAACACATTCAAAGTAAAACTTCTACAAGATCACTGATCTATGCAACACATATCTAAAACGAATAACATCGAATATCATGTATACAATGTTATCTTGCCACTTTTGAAAAATTGATAAGGATTAAAATACATACCTGTGCTATATAAGTCCCATATCTATGTAGATCCTTAGTACGCAGGAAGTTAATGTGTATCGAACAGAAAATTATTAGCTCTCGCTCCATATTTTTCCCAATCGATTACACATCCTCCTCTAGTGTCAGCGAAAAACTTAAAACATAACCAATCTTTCTTTATTTATTTTTTCATAATGATTTAGAGACCAACATTGACCATGTAAATACTACCATTGACATTCAACAGAAAAGAGAGGATTGTAACTTGCTTCCTTTCGGTACCCTATAGGAAATATGATGATGATTGGTTTCCATGACTAAATTCTCAAGGATTTACTCATCTTTAACCTCTTCCCTAGTGGATTCGTCCGCAAGTGTTCTTTAGTCATGCCAAGATTTAAACCCTCTAACCCCATCAAATTCATCTCTAAAATTTATGAAGTTAGAATTGGTACTTCCAGTGGGTTTTACTTACACTTTGTATTTTAGGCCGAGCTTGTAAGGGGATGTTACATAATGTAAGGGAAAGGGTAGAATAGATATTGACCATGGTTCCTTCAATAATGTTTTGTATGTCCTAGGTCTTACTGCTAATATCTTGTAAATCTATCCGATGAACCACACCAGGTCTCCTAAAAAGTTTATATTTACTCTCAATGTTGTGGAAATATCTAAGATTTTGAATAGTAGACTCATTACTAAAGGTTTTACGGATCACAGTTCGAAAGTGTAAAAGTTATCGCATTACATTCCCTTCTCAAACCTCTATGCTCTCCTCACTCATGCTAATTAATCCATCAAGATCTGGCATGATGGGTTTAGCCATATAAGTTACATATACCTTTCATCTTTTTGTGACATAGATATGGTCATAGGGTTTCCGAAGATCATTTGTTCCAAAGGACTCTATCAAGGATACAGTCTAGGAAAACAACCCAAGAATAAATATGAGAGAGTCAGCCATGAGAGAACATTTGCATGCCTTGAAATTATTCATAGTGACATTTATGTTCCTTTTAATCATATTCCCATGAGTGAATGCAAGTATGTCCTAACCTTCATAGATGAATTTTCTAGATACTGTTGGCTTTACTTCCTCAAGCATAAGTCAGAAGATTTTGACTCTCTTCAAGGGTTTTAAGGCCCAAGTTGAGAACTAGTCTAGAATAAATTCCAAGATCCTTAGATATGATAATGATGGTGTTTATTTCAACCATGATATTATTCAATATTGTGAAGATGCATGTATCGATATGCAACACTATATTCCCTACACACCTCAACAGAATGGTGTTGCTGAGAGGAATAATAGATCTCTGAAGGAGATGGCCACTTGCATGATGGAGTCTAATACTTTTCCACCAAAGTTTTGGGATGAAGCTATAAAATATGCACAATAAATCCAAAATAGGGTACCCCACAGGCATATTTATTGAATCACTTGTTTCAAATCTTGAAGTGGGAACAATCCTGATATGTCGCATTTAAGGATTTTTGGTTGTAGAGCTTGGGATAGAATTCCACCAAAAAAGAGCAGGGATTTGGAACCCAAAATTAAAGAGTGCATATTTGTTGGTTATTCTAAATATTCCAAAGGGTATAATATGATCAACATGATCACTCAAAGAGTCTTTATTGAAAGGAGTGTTCAGTTTGAAGAAGAGAATATGCCAACAACAGAAATTACAGAGTCCTATTTACCACCACCAACTCTCAATGTGAGAGAAGAGAATAATAAGGATTATGATTATGATATATCTGATAATTATTATTTAATTTCAGATCCTAACACACCTACAATACCAAAGTGGGCAGCAAAGACCATTCATGTAGCTTAGTAACTAGATGGGAATCCTAGTGATCCTAAAAGAACTACATCTTAATTCAAGAGTGCCCTTTCTGTCAAAGACTCCTTATTTTATGAGAAGTGTTATCTAATGGTTGAATCATATCCACAAACATATTAATAATAATAATAATATCCAATATGAAAAAATACCATGGAAGCGGAATACCATTCTCTCATGAAGAATGAAACATAGGAACTAGTCAATCTTCCACTAGGGAGAAAGCTAGTCAAGTGAAAATGGGTATTCAAGAAAAAGTTTGTTGTTGATGGATCTCCTCTGAAGTATATGGAAATTTTAGTGGCCTATTTCTTCTAATAATTCCAAGGCATTGACTATAATTATAAATTTGCACCAATGACAAAGATGGACTCTATAAGACTAGTTTTGGCCTTTGCAGCTTCCAAGCAATGGAGGACGTGAAGAGTGAGTTTGTACATGGATATTTCAAAGAATATATATATATATATGAATCATTCATAAGGTTTTTTTAATCATCCATATCTTGTGTGTAGGTTGAAGAAATTACTATATGGGATAAAACAAGCTACCAGAGCCTGGAATGCCAAGATTGATGACCTTTTGCTATCAGAGAACTATAGTAGATGCAAGTATGATACAAATTTCTATTTGAGTATGATTCACGGCTCAATAATAATAATTTTTTTTTGTGTGGATGACCTTTTGATCACATGAAGTTGCATGAAAGAAGTTGCCTCCTTTAACTATGCAATGAACCATGCTTTCTCCATGACATATTTGGGATTGTTGAGCCAATTGTTGGGGCTTCATATTTCTCAAAAATATTTTGGAATGAAGTTACATCAGTACAAGCATGCTTAATACGTGCTAAAAAATTTCAACATGAAGGATTGCAAGCCAAGCAAGATTCCTTTCCTTTTAGGAGTTAAGCTTGAAGAAGCACATTCCAATCCATTGGTAAACAACACTTTGTATAGGAAACTAGCTAGTTGTCTTATTTATTTGACTCATACTCGACCTTGTATATCTTATGCAGTGAGTGTGGAATCTAGACATATGGTTGAAACTCATGACATCCATTGGAGGGTAGAAAAAATAATCTTTCACTTTGTGCAGGGAACAAGGACACATGGGATTCACTATGTTACAAAATATGACTTAGAGTTATTTTGTTTTACTGATTCTGATTGGGAGGGTGATAACACTGATAGAAAATCAACTCCTAGATATGATTTTTTTCTTTCATATGGGGCGATCAGCTGTTCATGTAAAATGAATATTTCTATTGCAATTTCATCTACTGAGGAAGAATATAGCGGAGCTGTGAATGAAGCTACTCAATGTTTGTGGTTGTAGGATATAATTGGAGAGTTTCTGATTGAATCTAAGAATTCTATAGTCATATATTGTGACAACCAAAGTACCATTCAAATATCAACTGAGCCAATACAGAGGTAGTCAAGCAAACCCATAGATATCCATATGCACTACATTAGAGGGCTTATGAATGATGGAATCATTGCTCTGCTTTATTGTGCATCATCTGAGCAAGTAACAAACATATTCGCCAAGGATTTCTATGAGAAGGAAATTGGAAATATCAAATCACCGATGGGGATAGTTTATCATATGATGAATACTAATTGAAGACAATATTTCACAAAATTTTCTTCATTTCCATGTTTAAGGGAGGATTTTCCCCTTTGTCGTTGTGTCTCTTTCCTTTTTTTGTATGGACAAGCAGTATGTAAAGGGTGACTAATCATTGTTGCTAGGACCTATATATATGATATATTTCTGATATTTCACATAATTCAGGCTTAAGAGTGGGTTTTAGATTAATCAAAACCTATTACCATACTTGGGATATATTATTTAATCATTTTGGTTAAATTCCTAGGTCCTACACTAGCTAGTTGACATCCACTTGGTTCCTTATGGACAAACTTGCTAAAAATCACTATGGGAGTGCTTTGGAAATATTTTGGATAAGATTTTTAAAAACGATCAGACTTCTTAGTTTAGTAAGTGCACATTCCTTCCTTATCCAAAATTAGATGCCTTTTCAACAGCTTTTAAGGCAAAAGGTAAAGCTAGTCTTAATACAACTGACATGTTTTTTGTACAACTCACCCTCCATATTTATCTCTTCCAAAATAATTATTTTACCCACTTTAATTCACTTACACATTGATACAATTAATTCACCCCATATGTGACTTTCTTGACATATTTGGAAAGTGTTTTATGCACCTAGGGGGGATTTTGACTTTTTAGTAAGCCTGCTTTTGTGATGATTCAAATAACCTCCTTATGCATTTGATTCTATGATGTAATTATATATTTGGAAAACCTAAGACTTCATGAGTTTTACTGAGATAAAATTATTCAATATAAGTTAGTGTTATGCTCCATATAATGTCTCCAATTTGAGTGAATCTATGCATGTTTTACAAGCAATTTTGTGAGTTAAATTGATCTAAGCTGGCGATACAATTTCCACACTTTCCTAAAATTTCTCTCATACCAGATCTTGGGTGACACACATAGCATGATAATTAATTGAGTTACTGTGTAGTAAGAATATTTTTTTTAACTTTTGGGGTTGTGACACAATGCCTTTGGGAAACCCCAATTTTTACTTCGACGGGGTAAATTTGACAAAAATACATGCGATGAGATTTTACTCTGATAGACAAGACTGCAATAGGAATCGAATTTCACTTTTTTGTCAACACACGTTTTATGGAATTTTAACCCGACACACTTTTACCTCGAAAGACACCCACTTCACTTTGATGGGATTTTACTATGACAGGATTTATCTACAAACAACTATTGGTTGTGACCAATTCACACTCACGGGGGCTTCACTTGTTGGCCAATATCCTATCATGTTATTTCATATTGTGGGTTTTAAAATTATCAAAAATTGAACCAATATATTGCAAGTATTGGGGGGATGAGGGGTTTAAGGTGGGGGTGGGTAGGGTGGTTTATAAGGATTGAGGTATAAAAAGGGGTGGGGAGGAGGTTTTAAGTATTTGGAGGGGGTTTCAACAAAAATATTTTGGGTCAATATCTATCTAAATTAAGGGTATTCTTTAATATACCACGATCGCACGTGCTATGTGAGAGGTTCACTAAGTGAAGTCCCCCTGTTCACACTTTGACAAGACCAATTTAGGTGGAACTTTATTAAATGATGTTTCTTATTCTATTTACTTATAATCTAAAAAACACTTTCTACCAACCTGTATCCTGGGATAAACCTCGACACAACTATATTGCGACAAGCTCACAATATCATATAATGAAAGTATTTAATTAAGACGTGTGTCGATCACTTTGAGGTAAAATCTCACAATTTTCGGTAGTGAAATATTTTTGGATTATTTGTGTCTTTCACAAATGGTAAATGTAAACAATATTCGCACAAGTAAATATGGAGAAGATGTGCGGCATAAATAAGACATGAATTCAAGCATAAACTATGGAATAATATATTATCATGACACAACAAAAGAACTACAATCGTAATTACAAACTTGGAAATTTAGAAGGATGTTTCACCTTTTACAAAGCTTCAACTCTCAACACATTCCAAACAAAGGATCTTGAGATTGCAAACTCTTCTAAGATCTTTTCTTATTCTTCTCCACTACTTCGCACTTGCTCGCTTCTCTTCTCCTCTATGTTTTACAATTTTGTTCTTGTTCATATAGAAAGAATAAAATTTTCTTCTCTTACAAGATACCAACTAACATTAAAGACTGCAATAAATATCTACCTAAAAACATAAATTCAGAAACACAATTGGACTACTTAATTATTGAGAGATGCGAACTCTTCATCATGTCAAACAGACTAGAAACAATATACTTCTACAGAATTTGTCTGTGTCGACTGAGAGGTGATGTATATATGTGAGTAATTAATATTTCCAACACGAATTTGACAACATTTTCAATTCATGAGTCATTTTATCTGCAAAAATAATGTTAAAAACTCCAATAAACTGTCTCAAAGAACGAGCAAACACTTTTCTAGGGTGAAGTTTGGAGGGTTAACTATTTTTCAAAACATCATATTTTTTTATTAATAGGCTTGTTAAGATATGTATATGCCTGAATAAGTGGCATGGCTGTTATTATATATGTAATAACATAAAATTAAACTTTGTCATTTGATTCAAGAGTATGTGGGTGAGTTTTCCTTCAATGGAGATGGCTTTCCTTTCATTTTTCTTCTTCTTTATTTCTTAAATTGGCCTAGTGTTGTCCCAATAAAGGTCGTTTCCCTTCCTTTCAATTCTTTTCCTTTACCTTTGTTTCCTTCCCTTAGAGGATAAGTCAATTTTCAAGTAATTAAGGAATTAACCAGCCAACCATCAAGCATCAACAATTTATTAGCTAAGGAATTTACCAAGCATCAACAATTTATCTGATACTTAATTTACCTAGCATCACCTATGTAATTTCTTACATGCTTTCCTTTTGGTTATGAGCCTAAGAAGTTAAAGTGTTGAATTTAGAAACCCATTTGTACAGTTTGAAAGTGTTCTCTTCTTGCTACCATAGACTTGCAACTACTAATTTTGGGTGATATTATTTTCATTTTTTTTTATAAATTTGATAATAATCTAAAAGAAAATTTTAATGAAATTCTTCTATGTTTTTTTCTTAAGCGTGAATTTTTTTTGCTATTTTGATATTGAGTTGGGTTAACACTTGTGACCCACAAAGGCATGTGTTAATACTTGTGATTAAAAAAGGCATGTAAACAAAGTTTGGTTGTGGGAGGCTCCCAACCCCACTTTGTACAGTTACAATTTTAAGTCTTGCTGCTGAAAGCTTTTCATCTATCTACTTAGATTTTTTTTAAATGATTTATTTGATATATGTTAAAACATAGTAACATTTATTATTCTTGTAGATTGGTTGAAACAATTATGTTTGCATATGGACCAAAAGCTCCTAAACAAGTTTTAAGTGGAAAGTGGTTTCTTCTTATCCATTTATAGCTACAGAAAACTAAATGGCCAAAAGAAGAAAGAAAGAACCATGGAGTAGTTGGTACAAATTTTGACCCTCCCCAGAAAAAACACATTGAGAATTAAATTAAACCCAATGATTGTCAATTTGAATGGAAAAATGTATCACATCATTGTCTCTAGATTTTTTTTTCAAAAGAAAAAAAATTCTTCTTGTTATTCTTATAGAGTCAAAGAAAAAGATAACAATTACATATTTATTCATGTGATCCAACTCTAACTTTCAACTTTCAACTCTCAAATATATAACTTAAATACCTCTCAATACATCTTCTACTATAACTCCACTACCATATTTAGCAAAAAAACCATTCAGGAACAAAACAATAGCATAAAAACAATATCCTCTAGACCTCAAGCTACAAGAGAATGTGAGACAAAAAATTCTATATCAATTATATTGGTACTGAAAAAAAAAAAAAAAAACAAAAAAAAAAAACTACGAAGTAAAACCAATAATTTTCATTTTATAACTTATTATTGAGCCTTTCGCAAATTCATGATAATGCATAAAAACATCCTCTTGAAGAATAATGCATTTTGACAATTGATCAGCTTCCATGTTGAAACCTCTAGAAGTATGTGATAAGGAAATATGTTGAAATGAACTGATAAAAAATTTAATTCTCATACACCAATGTTTAAGCTGAAGGAGCTGTAAGTTGTAACTTCCTTTTTCCCATTCAATTACAACTTTTGAGTCACCATAAATATAAAAATATTCAATACCATTAAGTGAAGCAAAAATTAAAATTCCTCATAGACCAAGCAATTAAATAGTGGTGTTGTTTCCCTTGCCACCTCCTTTCGATAATCTGAATGATCACTATTTAACATAATAATCATACTACAACCACATTCACCATTAATAGATGCACCATCAAAAATACCAACAGATGATGAGAAATTGTGAATAGGACAATACAAATTATTTGTATTATTTTTCTTGGCCATGCCTTGATATTCTTTAAAAATGGGAATTTATTTTACACAACACTAATAAACATTTGGAAATGCATCTTCAAATATAACCTTATTTCTCATGTTCCATACATCCCAACTAATGAAAATAGGAAGCAATTTACAAATACCTTTTTCCTAATACCAGATCCTGAATTTTTAGTCAAAATTGGAATCTCCCCAACTTGTGCAAACTTTTAAATCTTCACAAGACAACTTACACACATTTTTACTAAAGGAACAATGAATGAAAATATGATCTACAATATCAAAATTCGTCTTGCACAAATCACAACAACCAGGACCCATCCATCCCCTATTCATCAATTTTTTCCAGTCAGAAGTCTATGTTTCAATAATAGCCATAAAGAAACATTTGAGATTTTGTGGAATATGCCAGCTACATAATTAAAATACCACCATTTACTTTCATAATTAAATTGAGCATTGATAAGACTATCATAAGCATCCTTTTCTGTGACATTTCATGATTTTTTATTCCAAACCCAAACAATTTTGTCCTCTGAATCTCCCATACTAATACCTGCACTTTTAAAATAATTTATATAATTATCCCATAAAAAGTCCCATTTTCCAAATAACCTAATATATCTAGACTTAAAACAGTATCCACCTTTAAGAATAGGTGACCATGGCCTTTGGATTTGATTGTGAGTATTTAATCCAATTTCCTCCAAGTGTTCAAGATTTTCCACTGGCAACTCATAGCTCCCATTGTCACCAATATAAGGATAAATTCTTATGTAAATTTTTTTACCATTCCCTATATTCCAATATGTCCACTTCCTCATCCAATAGAAAAATTTGATGAAAATGTTGAAAAAATAGTTTTTACCATAACAATTTTTATATATTCAAATTACTATGTCAAATTATATAAGTATACACTATTTTTATAAAATAAAAATAAAATGAGTTACCTGTATTAAAATCAAAATTCTTTCAGTTGTGAATGAAGAAAAAAAATTTATTCGATCAAATTCTCATCAAAGTGCATCATGGATAATACATAGAAAAATCCACTTCCATGAAAGGTTTGATGTAGCTTGGTATGTGCGATGTAATTATCTATCATACCTCATTTCTGTCACTGTAATCAAATGTGAAATGTAAGTTCATAATGTACTAGTTCCCGGTGTGGAGCTCAAGGCCAAGGCCTCTCCAACGAATTTATTAATACTTTGATTTCTTATTCAAATTGTGCATTAGTTAAAGCATGTCAACATCTCATGTATGATGTAAATGGAAAATGATGTAATATGAATATGTACTTGGGGAATGAATCTGCAAAGAAATGGAAATGGAAATGGAAACAATTCCACTATGAAGAGAGAGGGTTAATTGTAAGTGAATCTTAATGATGATTGGGTGTATCATGGTTCCTTCAAGTGCACATTCTTGCCTTATCCATAATTAGACTATTTTTCAGCAACTTTTAAGGAAAAAGGTAAAGCTAGTGTTAAGGCAACTGTGTTTTTTTGTACAACTCACCCTCCATCTTTTTGTCTTCCAAAAGAAGGAATTTATCCACTTTCCTTCACTTATCAACTCATACACTTCATTCATCGCATTCATGACATTCTTGACAAATTTGGAAAGTGTTTTATGCATTTAGGGGGGTTTGACTGTTCAGTAAGCCTGCTTTTGTGCTGATTCGAATAGCCTCATTATGAATTTGAATCTATGGTGTAGTTATATATTTTAGCAACCTATGAATTGATGAGGTTCGATCAGATAAACTTATTCAATAGAATTTTTCCATTATGTTGCATATATTGCCTTCAAATTGAGTGAATCTATGCATGTCTTACAAGCAATTTTGTGAGTTCAATTGATATAAGCTTGGGATTCAATTTCCACATGGTATCATATCCTTTGTAGCTTAGTTTTTATCCCTTCTATTGCTTTTGCATGATCGACATCACTCCCAGGGAGCACATTTTGACTATTCAAGGGCACAATGGCTGAAGAAATGGATCAATGTAATGATATCATCTTGACTCCATTCAACTACTTTGAATGGAAGGCATGAATGAAGATTTTTATGAGGAGTAAGGGAATATTTAGAGTGCCCATGGAAATTGACATTGATCCTAATGCAGCAGTAGAGAATATCATGTGGCACAACAGGAGGGATGAGGCATATGGTCTCTTGTGTCTCAGTATTTCCAGAGACCTTCTTTTCCACCTTGATGGATTGACATCACCAAATCATGTATGGGAGAAGTTTAAAAATTTATTTGGAAATAAAAATGAAATGAGAGGACATCAAATTAAAAATGAGTTGATCTCACTAAGTCCAAATTTTTTTGAGTCCTTACAAGTCTATTTATCGAAGTTCAAAGCCCTTGTTTTATAGTTGAAACATTGTGGTATCAAAAAGAAAGATGAACAACTAGTTTTGGACATACTTTTGAACCTTGGCCCTCACTATTCAGTATTTGTATCAACTGTCCATGCCTCTAAGTTAACTATTCAAGCCTGGAAGATGCCTTCACTGGCATATTTCATGGAATCCTTGAATGAGGAGTAAGATACATTGGTAATGATGGGCACCATCAAACCTTCCAAATATCAAGCATTGGTTGCTGGAGATTCAAATATGGTTTCCAAAAGGAAATAAGAAGGATAATAAGCCTCCTGATCAAAAGGAAGACAATTCCAATTCTCATGAGGAGTCCTCAAACTCCAAGAAGAAGAAATACCAGAGAAGAAAGGTAAAGGTGAAATGAGCAACTGTGCATACTATGGTAAGGGATTTCATCCAGATAGCTCTTACATGAAGAAACAAATCAATATCTTGACTCAACTCTTGTAAAAGAACCAAATCTCTCTTACTGAAGGAACAAAGAAGAAGGAAGGAGGATCAAGTTCTGAAGATGCCTTCACTGGCATATTTCATGGAATCCTTGAATGAGTAAGATAAGTTGGTAATGATGGGCACCATCAAACCTTCCAAATATAAAGCATTGGTTGCTAGAGATTCGAATATGGATTCCAAAGGAAATAAGAAGGATACTAAGCCTCCTAATCAAAAGGAAGACAATTCCAAGTCTCATGAGGAGTCCTCAAACTCCAAGAAGAAGAAATACCAGAGAAGAAAGGTAAAGGTCAAATGAGCAAGTGTGCATACTATGGTAAGGGATCTCATCCTGATAGCTATTACATGAAGAAACAAATCAATATCTTGACTCAAATCTTGTAAAAAAACCAAATCTCTCTTCCTGAAGGTGCAAAGAAGAAGGAAGGAGGATCACGTTCTGAAGATGCCTTCACTAGCATATTTCATGGAATCCTTGAATGAGGAGTAATATAAGTTGGTAATTATGGGAACCATCAAACCTTCCAAATATCAAGCATTGGTTTCTGGAGATTCAAATATAGATTACAAAGGAAATAAGAAGGATAATAATCCTCCTGATCAAAAGGAAGAGAATTCCAAGTCTCATGAGGAGTCCTCAAACTCCAAGAAGAAGAAATACCAGAGAAGAAAGGTAAAGGTGAAATGAGCAAGTGTGCATACTATGGTAAGGGATTTCATCCTGATAGATCTTACATGAAGAAACAAATCAATATCTTGACCCAACTCTTGTAAAAGAACCAAATCTCTCTTCTTGAAGGCGCAAAGAAGAAGGAAGGAGGATCAAGTTCTGAAGAAAAGAAGAGAATTCATTCCCTGGTTACAAGCACTAGAAGATGTCCTTCCTTTATAATTGATTCTAGAGCTTCAAGGAACATGGTTTCAACAATGGATTCCTTCTCCTCTCTTGATGATTCGAATGGTCCAAATATCTTGTTGGGATATAACTCTCACACTGAAATTAAGGGAAAGGGTAGAATAGATATTGACCACGGTTCCTTCAATAATGTTTTGTATGTCCTAGATCTTGTTGCTAATATATTTTCAATATATTAGATGACCCACAATGGATATCCTAAGAAGGTTGTCTTTACTCTCAATGATGTTGAAATATCCGATATTTTGAATCGTAGAGTCATTGCTAAAGGTTTTGTGGACCACAGTTCGAACATGTACAAGTTCACACATTTCATGTCCTTCTCAATCCCCTCTTCTCTCCTCACTCATGCTAATGAATCCTTCAAGCTTTGTCATGAAAGGTTTATCCATATAAATTACAAATACGTTTCTATTTGTGTGAGATAGATATGGTCATAGGGCTTCCCACATGCTTCCCAAGATCAATTTTTCCAACTAGAGCATAAATATGAGAGAGTCAGCCATGAGTGAATCTTTGCACCCCTTGAACTTATTCATAGTGACATTGTTGTTCCTTTTACTGATATCTCTATGAGTCAATGCAAGTATGTCCTAACCTTCATAGATGACTTTTCCATATTCTTGTTGGGTTTACATCCGCAAGCATAAGTCATAATTTTTTGTCCTCTTCAAGAGTTTTAAGGACCTAGTTGAGAACCAGTCCGGAAGAAAACTCAACATCCTCAGATATGATAATGATGGTGAGTATGTCATGGATGATATTATTCAATATTTTGAATATGCACGTATCCAAATGCAACACTCTATTCCCTAGACACCTTAGCAGAATGGTGTTGCTGAGAGGAAGAATAGATCTCTCATGGAGATGGCCACTTGCATGATGGAGTCTAAGAATTTGCCACAAATGTTTTCGGCTGAAGCTATAAAATGTGCACCCTACATCTAGAATAGGGTACCTCACAAGAATCTTGATGGAATCACTCGTTTAAAATTTTGGAGTGGGAACAAGCATGATATGTCTCATTTCAGGTTTTTTGGCTTTAAAGTTTGGGCTAGAATTCCACCAGAAAAGAGGAGGGATTTGGAACCCTAAAGTCAAGAGTGCGTATTTGTTGGGTATTCTTAATATTCCAAAGGGTATTCAAGGAATCCAACAACATTTAGAGGGGGTAATTTTTGTTGAGATGGAGAGGACAATCTTCTCTTGGTTCTCTTTGTGAGTTTCAAAGGGGGGGTTATTTTTGCATGAAGAGGGTTTTACAGTTTACTTTAACAAAGGGCAAGGATGAGCTCCTCGAGCAGAGCTGAGTAAGTTTTAAGGTAGTGAATTACCTCTTTAATAGCGAATATCTCAATAAAATTAATATTTCTTATCTCTCTCTCAAATTATGAGTTCCTGTGAATGAAGAAGAAGAGGAATATCATGTTGGAGGAGGTCTGATCAAATAGTTTATTTCAATTCTGTAAAATTCTTTATATATTGTTTGTGTTATTTATAAAGAGAAGCGTTGTTTCCCAACTGAGAACAAAATCCATGATCCCCTTTCATCGTTTGTGGATGCAACATTTTCTTTCTAATGCATGTGTTTGGTACTGTGAGTATTTTAATAGGGAATAAGGAGGCAATATTAGCCGATAGAGATTCATATCCTAGTTTTTGTTTATTTTCCTTTTCTACTAAATGAAGGACTCTCTAAGATGAGAGAGAGAGAGCCAGAGTTCAATTCTGTGGTAGTTGGTAACAATTGAATGTTGCTTCAGGCTCAAGAGGGTGGTTCCCCCTCCTCACCTTGTTATTGGAATGGTTGTAATTGTTGTTGGTGGGTGGTATCACTCTATGAGAAATCTACCTTAGTAGTAAAGTGATATTAGTATATTAATGTATCATGTATTGAATTGATTGAAGAAAAGGTGAGGGATATGGGAGATCTTCCCGAAATAAATTGACCCTTATACTCTTGTTTTCCCTATTGATCCTATGTGATTTTGAACAACAATATCTTCTAGAGGAAGAACTGGTTCTTATCTCTTATATATATATGTGTGTGTGTTTTGGTTGTGTGAAAAACAATGAAGTTAATCCTCCTATTTTTTTTCTCTTTGAATGGCACATTATTCCTGGGCCTTGGTATTTGTGTCTAAGAAAACCGCATTATATATATATATGATATCACTCTTCATTGTGGAAGGAAGAGGGGTGAGTCCTTATGTAGGGATTGACCCTTTTAAATATTTAACGCTTTGGTTGTATTCAACACTCAAGGTACTTATTGATTGGATATTTAATATACTGTCAATCAAATACTAGGTGACGTCTTATGGAGATAAACTCCTAGTTCCTTTAGATAATGATTGGGGAATCGACCCAATGTGTTTCATGTATAGACAATGATCTTCGTTCTATGTATTTATGAGGTTGTGTATTTATTTTGTGAAACATTAGGCCTTGTTCCTCGTATTTTCGCTCGGAGGGCGATCTCCTTGATAAATTGATCCATGAAATGTTTTCACTTTTATGTATATTATATTTTTCAGAGGGGAAATTTCTTGTGGAGAATTGACCCATATTTGCCAGTTAATTGTATTAAATGAATTCATTAACTGGAAGTCAGCTTCTTATTTGAAGGTCGAGCCTATGCACTTAAACCGAATCCTTTTATTTTTATTGAAGACAAATGTGAGGTAGACTTCGTCGAGATATCTTATGATGAACTCTAATTTTCCAAGAGTCCTAGTCTATTTTTTTTCCTACCTCACGGGTGAGCTTTAGATAAAGCACCTATGGTTGGTGGACCGGGGAAGCTGCATGTTCGATCCCCAAGTCTACTAATTAAGCTATGTATTCTTTTATTATAAATTTATAATTATTTGATTGATATGATGTTAGTACATGTTGGTAGATTGTATTTAAAAAATTATGATGTAGGTACGATTAATATGTTTATGCAATTTTGAATAAAAACACAAATACTATACATATATAATAGTATGTGTTTGAAAGGATGCATATCTATGTAAGCACTAGTATTTGAGATGGTATGGAATGAATGATTATGTGAACTTCTATATCATTAAAAAGATCATAATTTTTTAATTTTCATGTTAACACTACTCAACACATAATTTAACTATAAACATGGCATTGAACTAATTGTTGCACTAGAAATGATAGGAATCATGTTGTGTCATGTACATGCTTTTATATTAGATTAAGGGTTACCTGCACCGTGAAATCAAGGAATGTTGGTTAGGATTTTTTATTGGTATTTGCATTGGTGGAGGGAAGAAATCAAATCTTAATGGTGTTGGAATGATTCTTTATTGAAGGTATCATAGGGGTTTCTAATGAACCATGAGTTGTAGTCTTAGTATAATATTAATCAATCTCGACTTTCATTATTAAAAACAAATGTCTTAATGCTATGATTATACCCTTCTTAATGTTCATCACTATTCTTTAGAATATGGTTGGATGATTATATTGTTCAATAAGATCTAATATTGTTAAAATGAAAACAAGCATTTTCTATTTTGTTTCAAATAGGCATTGTAAATCTTAGAGCAACTCTCGCATGGTTCCAAATGACTATGTTATAGTGGATAAATAACCTTTATCAACTAAGACTAAGATATGGTAATTGTAATGTTGGGACTTTTCAAAATCTTGGTTGGAAATGGTATTACATATTTTGTTTTAAAGAGAATATTTATACCCTACAACCTAGTTAGATAGTTGAGGGTATAAAATTTGCTACATGCAAGTTCACATGCAATTATAGTTGAGGTATCCAAAACAGTCCATACCTTAGAAAAACAACCTTATTAAACTTCTTTTGACAAAGGAAGGAGATTACATCATAGTACAATCTCAATTGCAATTTGTTTCTTTAAGGAATCACCTTTACAAAGGGAATATCATATTTATCTGGGCTTTTAACTGAAGTAATTTGGAATAAAATGTCACAATTTCAATTACACCAATATCATTGATGCAACATGTTACCCTTGAAATTTTGCTATGTTGCATTACATGTGGCCTAACATAACCTTTGGAAATTATTATAGGTTCCACCTTTTGTTTGTTTCCTAAGTTTATCACTTAATGTACTTCAGATGCATAATGCTAGAACATGTTACTATTGAGCTGTGTGTGTCATTGTTAGTATGTTGTTTTATTCAAGCCTCACTCTTCAGAGCATATGGTCAACAAAAAAACATGGTAAATGAGTATTGTTATATTTTAATTTGGAATTAATCTCAATAAAAACATATCTTTTCATTGAAAAAATAAAATCTCACAATTTCAATTACAGGTCATTAATGCAACATGTTAACCTTGAAAAATTTTGTATGTTGCATAACATGTGACCTGACATTAACCTTCAAAAAGGATTTTAGGTTCCACATTTGATTTTATTTTTAATAATTTTAGCGCTTAATGTACTTCAAATGCATAATACTAGCACAAGTTATGTTTGAGTTCTATATGTCACTATTAGTAGGTTATTGTGTTCAACCCTTAAATTTCAAAGAACATGATCAATTAAAAAAACATGGGTCAATGTGGCTATTGTTATCTTTTAATTGGAAATTAAACTCAATAAAAATATATTTTTAAAATAAAAATTAAGTTCTTTAATAAAAACATTATTATTGATGGGTATTATAAAACTTGATTGTTGAAGGGTTTATTTTTCACTAAAGCATTATGTGAGAGGAAAGATAAAAGTTTAATATGTCAAAAAAAACATTAGTTGGAAGGGCAAGGATGAATTGAAATCCAAAACCAAATACAACATTGACACCAATAAAGGCAAAAACAAAAAATCCTATGGATTATCTAAAACCTAACGGGTTCCTTTAATTTTGTTGGGAATGATTATTCCTTCAACACAATATTATCTAGATAAAATTAATCTAGCCCAATTAATTATTTTCAAGTTGCAGGGCTCAAAGTTTCTTCATATGGAACAAAGATAAACGGGGTAGCTAATGTCGCAATCCACATTGATGAAAATATCAATTTGGGAGCATGGTGTTTCACCCATCATTATGTTTAGGTGGTCAGGAGGTTGATACTGACATTAAAGGAATTTGGAAGATAGTAGTAATGGAACTGCATCAGTCATGTCAATAATTAATTTTGCATCCACTGAGTTGAAAGGAGTTGCATGAGGTTTCCCAGTAGAAAGCATGGAGAAAAGATGAAAAATTGGCTAAGTGTTGAGGAGCGTAGAAGGTCGAATGATATAAGATCAACGATGAATTGGAAGTTCACAGATCGAAACAAAAGAGAGATGTCAATAATTTTATACTAGAGGTGTTAAGAAGAGTGTTTGTGAGGAGTTATGATAAATTTCGTATGATAGCTAGTCAGATGTTAACACTTCAGAGTTGTAAGTTTTTGCATACAGGCCTGGGACTCGATGTGCTTTAAGAGACATTGAGAAAAATAAAGCATGTTTGACACATAATATTAGATGCTACACGTCAATGTCTGTGTATGAAAAAATCAGGACTGTTAGTTTAACGTTCATTCGTCTACACTACCCATCATAAATGTCAGTACATGTAAACATATCACTTGGCAAGTTAGCACAGTGACTATACAACTAGAAGGAGTTTGATCGAATGGGCCATGAGACTTCGTATGATGATATGGTACGACTTGGTAAGGTTTTGAAACTTGAGGAGATGATGCAGTTAAGGATATTGTCATAGCATTAATGTAATTAATTTCTAGGGGAGTTGGACCTTGGTAGTTGGTAGCTAGAAATTGCAGCCCATGAATTATTTTTTTTAAGCTTTGATGCTTTTCCTTATACATTACTGAGTAATCTCCTTTTTCCATTTGAGGGTGCTCTCCCTTCAACAATGTCTTCTTGTACAATCAAATAAATAAATTCTCTTTGATACAAAGATCCCAAGAACAAGATAAGATAGAAAAACATAGCATAAGATGTATTCACAATTGCAGTTACTCTTCCTTCCAAGAAAACTTATTGCTCTTAGACTCTCTAACAAATATGATAGCTTCTTTGATGTGTCCAAATGGGAAGGGCACCTCCCCTATTTATAATTATTTTCC
This sequence comes from Pseudotsuga menziesii, assembly GCA_001517045.1. Taxonomy (NCBI): domain Eukaryota; kingdom Viridiplantae; phylum Streptophyta; class Pinopsida; order Pinales; family Pinaceae; genus Pseudotsuga; species Pseudotsuga menziesii. The sequence continues at coordinate 257,819 of LPNX011226128.1, read as the reverse complement.
AAGTTACTTTTCGACTAACTAAGCCGACTTTACTAGGGTAGATTTACCCAATGCTGGGGTAGTTTTTCTCCATGACTAGGACATTTTTACCCAGTGGTTTTGAGGGGTCAAACTTGACTCTTTTCACTTAGAATTGTTTCAGGATTATTTATATTGTTGTTACAATAATAATATCATGAAAGTGTGTACAATAATAAAACACCATGACACATCAATAATACAATAAAAATATACTATGAAGTTACACAATATTCAACACCTCACTCTACCAGTAATCACCTACACCTTCCCTCCATCCCACCTCTCTCTCTCACCCATACCTATACTTCTCCACCTACCCATATCCACCATCCCTCTCTCTCATTCCCACCCCCATAACAACCTCACTCTCTCTCGCACACACCCTCATAACCCTCTCTCTATAAGTAATCCCCTCCTTTGTCCCTCTCTCACTTAATAACTCCCCTACAGTGCCCCCTACATTTAACCCCCCTCCTCATCTTTATCTCTCTTCCCCCTATCCCCCCTAAACCTTAATAACACCATCTCTCACTCTTCCCCCCCTACCACTCCACCTACACATTACTCATGTCCTGTAACACTCCCCCAACCCCTTAACACCTTCTTCTCTCTCTTTCTATAACTTCTCATAACCCCCTATTTCTCCCTAAAAACCCTCCTACTCCAACTTCCCATAACCACCCCCTCTGCCCCTCTCTTTTTCTCTTCTACTCCACCTATGCCTATTCCTCTCTCTCTCTCTCTCTATATATATATATATATATTGGTCCACCTACCCCTACCCCTCTAAATATATGTCTCTCATAATCCCTTTCTCCATCCAACTTACCCCCCACCCATCTCCTTCTTTGCCCCAATCCTATAGACCATCTTCCCAATAACCACCATAATCTTCATTAAACCCCTACCTCCCCAACCTCGATCTCTGTATGTTTATCTCTCTTAACCCCCTTCAACTCATTATACAACCTCGTGAGAACTCTAAATATATATATATATATATATATATATATATATATTTTATAGTCTCCATTTAGTGTCTATTTACCTCCAAATTGAAAAATAGTGCTACGAGTAGCACACCATTTTTTTCAGGAATAAAATCCCAAAATTTTGGAAACTCGTCAACTGAATTTTTTTTAATTACATAAAAGAATTCTTTTTAAAAATAAAATAAATTAATAATTTTTATTTTGTAATTTTGTATTAATATTTGAAAAAGGAATAAGAATTTTAAAAATTCAAATGCAAAATTAAAAAATTGAAAAACAACACTAACTAAAATAATAATAAAAATAAACTATATACAAACTAAAAAGATATAAAGAAAAATTATATAAATAACATAGTAATTTAAAAAATTTATTACAATAAATGTTTTACTAAAAATTTTGTAATTTTTATTAAAAATAATTATTTATTTTAAAAAATAAAATTTTATTACTAAATTCATATAGAAAATAGTAAAAAAAAATTACAAAAAATTAGATAAAACACTAAAAAAACCTTTATTTAAAAAAAATATCTATTCAAAAACAAAATATAAAAATAAACCAATTAGAAAAAATTAGAAAAAAACAATTAAAAATTAAAAACAAAAACAAAAACCTACCTATCGCACTTGCTCATCCCCTCTGCTCCTTACCACCCCAAGTCTCCCCCTTTCTCTCACTGACCACCGCATCCTCTCCCCCACCCCCTTTCCACCTCACTCCTTTCCTTACTATGCCATCGGCCTTCCCTGTCCCTCCCCTCCCTTCCCTCGCCCCTCCCCTCCCCTCCCCTCCCTCGCCTCCTCCCCCTTCAAGTTTCCCCCCTTTGCTCTCTATCTTCGACCCTTCCCCACTCCTCCCTACCCCATGAGCAACCATCGAGCCATAGCTCAATGTCGGGCATCGATTCGTTGCTTGATGGGTGTCACACAGGGATTTGGACCGTGACCATCAAGAAATGGCTCAATGCCCCCATCGAGCAAAGACTTGATGCACGGAATCAAGTCGTTGCTCGATGGGAGCATTAGGGAGCCCCGTGCTACACCAATCGAAAAACGACTCAATGCTTGACATCGAGTTGTGGCTCAATGGACACCTGCAGATTAGGAAGGAGGGGGGAAGGGGCGGTGACGGCGGGCAAAGCGGGAAAACGGGGAGGGGCAGGAGGTTGGGGAGGGGAGGGGATGGATGGGTAGGGAAAGGGGAGGATAGGAGAGGGGACGTAATAGGGGGTGGGGTAGTGCGGGAGAGGAGCGGAAGGGGGGCATGGTTAGGTAGTGTTTTTTCTTTTTAATTTATTTTAATATATATATTTTAAATTTTAATTGTTTTTTTTAATGTTTTAATTTTTAATATATTTTTGAAATTTTAATGCTCTTTTAAATTTTTTGTGTTTTTTTTTAATATTTTTTTAAAATTTTGTTTTAATAGTTCTTTATTTTTATTTTTTTAAAATTTTAATGGTTTTTAAATGTTTTTTTAATATTTATAAGTTTTTTTAGGACTTTTTAATATGTTTATCTTTTTAATTCTTTTTGATAAAATTGTATATTTTTTAATAAAAATTTCTAATATTTTTATTTTTTTAATAAAGTTTAATTATTTAGTATTTTTTTTATTTAGATTTTATTTTATTTTATATAAAAGTTTTAAAAAAATTATCAAAAAAAATTAAAAAATGGGGAGGGCGAAATGATGGCCACAAAGGCGGGACACTTTATTTTTCAAGGTCGTGGTTTGAAAAACACTTGAATGTTTGCACTACATTTCATTTTAGAGGTTGACTCTAATATTTTTCTTCGCATAAAACTTATTGTTAAGTCCATACTTTCAAACAAGTTATACTTTTTGAATTTGAAAAAACCAATGTGCTTCTAGTAGCATTAGTTTTCTATTCAATGGTTGATTTGAAGGCTATCGTTAGCAACAATATGATTTTTTAAGGAAATTTTTATATTTTTAACCTTGAAACAAAAAGAATGCTACTAGTAGGATCACTTTTCAAGTTGAAGCTTGATTTTAGTGTTTTTGAAACAAGAAAACAAATTTTTAGGGTTAGAGTTCTCATTGTGAGTATATAGTTCTCGTGAGGTTGTGTAATGTGTTCCTCCTTTCCCTTTCCCATAAGGTAAATGCGATTTTTTCCAAAAGGAGTACACGTTTTAGCTCTACAAAATATCCACATGTTTTGTAGAGATAACATGTGTACATGTTTTGTAGAGATAAAACACACATATGTTTTGGTTTTCATGGCAACCAAATATGTGGGAAAGGAAAACTTAAAATTAAAAGAAAAATGCTCACATTTCTTAGCACTAAATTCAAACCTTTTCATGTGTTAGGGTGTCATCTCTCTTCTTATGTGTCTACTTCAAAGTTAGCTTCGGGTTAAGCAAACCTTTGCTATGGAATATGGTAAACTGTAGCTAATTTGGAATATGACCCATTTTATAAATTTGCATGTGTTTTACCACTCATTACAGTATGTTGTTGGTCAATATAGTTGCTTATTAATTAATAAACATAGTGCTCAATATTGATTGTTAGAAAAGGGAAGTCTAGTTATTTCGAAGGTAATCAAGTGAAATATATGCATAAACATTCAGTAACTAATCAATCAAATAAAATTTATCCAATTTTCCTAATCATTAAGTATATTCCCTGCTTCACTGCTCAATCCAACTTCAAATACTAATTCAAGTGTCGAAAGATCAAAGAGCTCTCAATCCTTCTACTATGTCAATTCTAGAAATGACCGTGTTAAAAATAAACGAGTTTAATTGCTTTTACAAGAATTTAAATCCTGAACTATCACCATAAGAAGACCCAATCTACGATTTCAATAATCAATCATATAGGAAATCAACTTCCGATTCTATAAATTCACATGCAATCTACAAATTTACTAGCTCTAAAAGGAAATAATTAATGAGAAAACGCGGAAGCAAAGCATAGATGTAAGAACAATAATCAATCACACACTTGCAAAAATAAACTATGCATTATTCAATCAACTGTTTCAGCAAACAAAAAAGGTTGTAATAAAAGAGTCCCATAGTTAATACTCACACTATTTAAAGAACTCAAAAGGAAATATAATTTTAGTTTCACACAAAATAAAATAAAAGAAGTAAGCAACTACAATTAACTTGAGAACTTTGACAGAAGGTGGGCCCTTTCCTTTTAACGGAGATGTTGCTAGACACTATAAAAAATTAGTACACCATAGATTAAGGAATTATTGCCACTAATTTAATAAAATGAGTGCTTAAGTACATAATCTTTCAACTACTATTACAACTTTCCTTCGAAAACAAGCCTAACCTTGTGAACCATCCCTTCTTCCTATAAATATTGGGCATGACAATTCAGGTCATCTTAATTCAGGAAGCCATGAATATGAAAGATATTCAAGCTATCGAATCACCACCTCCATAAACAAAAAAAATTCCTTCATTATTACATTAAGATGAAATATGTTTCATAAACATTAACGCTCTCAATGATCTGAACTGAGCTAGAAACACATGATTTTCAGCTGGACACATGAAAAATAACTCAAGATGCTTCCAAAAATACCTGAACCAAATCCCCATAGAGTGTAATAGCTTTCAATTGACTACTTGATCTACGTGTATAAAAAATCCGATACACCGAGATTCCTTGTGGCTTCAGTTTCTTCCATAAGTTCATCAAAAGTCATCTTAATTAGTAAGCAAAAATCATAATCAAAGGAAAAATTTAGGCATTAATAAAACAAAGCAATAATAGATTAGACCTTCTTGAGAAAATTCTTTTTCTTAGAAAACATAGCGACTTGGTTACATTAAGAAGGGAAAACATGGAACAAGAATAAAGAAATAGGTGATAAAAAAGGGCATTTCTGGAACCCAACATATCGCCCCAACTGTCAAGTTGCATGTCCTCATGCAACAACTTGCTGTGAATTTGAATCCAAATTGAATTTTTTCTTGTGGAATTTGATGAGGTTGAAGGAAGATTTAGGATTCTCTCTCAATTTTACATACCCTTGAAAGCAACTAAATTTTCCCAACATTTATTCTCTCCCTTCTTGGTCAACTTATATACACTCCTGTATTTCTTCTTGTGCAGCCATATAAGTGTGAATATAAACCTTAATCCGAGCCAGCTCAACCCACAGTTATGGATACAATTAACGTACTCATAAACTGGAGACAAATCATATATTTGAAATTTTCAAAACAATACAACTCACTTGTTCTTATGGACTTTGAAGAAGCTTCCCACCTGCACTTGCTTCCTTCTATTCCATAGGGTTCTTGTTGTGATATAATTTTTACATAGGTAGATATACAATCTTACTGAAGTGTTTTTATTTGATTATTTGACATAGGGAGTGTAGATATACAATTATAACCTCAAGGGACCGTGGTTCATCTAGAATCCATAGGGTAGAAGTATCCTCATTCCTTCAAATAGTCTAAGAGGAATTCCACCAGTTCATATAATTGGCGACGAAGGAGAGGAATGACCTCATATGTATATCTCCTATGTGATGAAAAGGATTGGATGAATGGTCCAAGCTACATTCCAATTACTGTAAGTACAATTCACAGAGGAAATTTTGCTCATGGAAATCAGTCTGAACAAAACCAGACAAAAAATGAGAATATGTAATGAACTGGTAAGGTATCCCTTCCATAAGAGATTTTATCTTAAATAGAGTTATTTTTTCATAATGGAAAATTGAGTAATATGGTGATGGGGCTCTACAACTTAATAATTAATGAACTAGATTATACATTTGCTTTTTTCCTTCTTCATAGACATAAGTTTTCTTAATTCCTTCAATTCTTCTTGCAAATTTTCCTAGCGAATCCTTTGAAAAGTCAGTTCCTTGACCCATATCTCCCTGAGCTCTTTAATTTCCTTTCTATGTAAAGGAAGGGGAATCATCCCGTCCTCACACAAGGTAGCTTGATACTTCCATTTTTTTAATTCAAATTTCAACAATGAAATGTCTTCTTCCTCCTCTTGAACCTTTTCATCCTCTACATCCATGTCAATAATCTACAGGGATTCCTGAATCATGTACTTATCATCATTTTCCCTTGGTAGAGGTTGGTCCTGAGTTGCTAGATCTATATTTTCAACAGCCAAATTTTATGTTTCAACATTCACATGTCTCAGTAGCTGGTTCTTATGTTTCAATAGTCGGTTCCTATGTTTCATGACCTAGTTCTTGTGTTTCAGTAGCTTCTTCATGTGTTTCAACAACTAGTTCTTGTCTTTTAGTAGTTGATTCTTGACCCAGTAAATCCTAATTACCCATGTTCAAGAAGGACATACCCATGTTCTGATTCTTCCCATCATCTTCAACTAATTCTGCTAGTGTCATCCCATTCTTTTCTTTCCTTAATTGTCAAAGTGTCTAGGCTAAAAATTCCATGAGAGTGACCTTATATCCCGCATTTTCGAAGATGTCCCCACATTTTGGGCACATCAAATCATCATGCTCAATATTTCCTAAAAAAAAAGGTAGATACTCCATGTAACTAGTCATTTATGCTAATGTGATAAATCTATGAACCCTTGCAGTTCTCCATTAAGCACCTGCACCTCCTGTTTCAGTAGGTCATTCTCCAAGAGTAAATTTTCCACTTAAATTTATCCTTTTGTTGTAGTAGGTTATTGTGGGTCGATAAGTATTAGATTTAAATATGGACTATCCCTTGGTTCTTGTGCTTCAATGAGTTATCATGGTTTTAGGATAGGAATCTCAATATCTTCCTAGGTCATTTGTGTTTCCTCTGCTGCAACAGAAGTTTGGGTCCTCATTCTCGTTAATGGAATGGGTGGTTGATTTTGGGTCCACAATTTCCTCTTATTTCTTTGTGGCACATGGGGAGTGAAACCCTCCGTAATTATTTCAACATCTTCTCACACACAAAAAAGGGAGTCATCCTTTTGTGATAATTCCACCCTTAACTCACTAGCTTCCCCTGGGTTAGCAAGAGATTCAATCTCTTGAATTGTTCTTATCTGATTTTTAGTACCCTCCCTCATTTCTTCTACATTAGTTTATGTCTATTGCGCTGATATTCCAACATGACCCTAGGGGTAAATGTTTTGTAGTTATTTTGAAGTCACAAATTCCTCCAAATCCCTTTCTTCATTATTTTCTACTTCTCGAGATTCCCTATCCCTTCTCCCCCCGACTATATCTAACATGATCTGTTCATCTTCCTCCTCATTTTCATTATAATTTTCTTCCATGGACACCTCGTCTACCACAGTCCTAGCAACAAATTATCCCTACTATAGGTGTCTTAACTGAATGAATAAATGATTTAGTACCTACCTTTGTAGGTGATGTAATTCCTCAAAAATACCACAACCTGGTCCCATGGGGTAGAGTTTTTATGGTTGTTCATCATCCCTTGTATTAAACATTTTCTCCTTCTACAAGGAAATATTGTTTTTCTTTTAGGTTTGGATCCTTCTGATCGAACCATCTCTTCTCGATCCTAGAAAATTCTATCACCTTTTCTAATATATGTTCAATGACTTCAACTCTTAGTCCACCAACCTCATAATGGTATCCTTCCAAATTCTAGGAAAACTATATTGCCATTCCTCCATTAAAGCCATTTATTCTTTCTAAGTATGTCATCCAACTTGCTTCTTCAAAAATCCTAAATACCTCTATATTTTGACGTATAGAATCCATTATTTCAGGTTCATGTCGCACTGTAGAACCCCCCATAATGTCTTTCCCTGGTAATCTTCGAGAAAGGAACATAAATTTCCCAATTTGGATGTTGAAACTGTTTTATGAAAAGACAATAATGAACAGTGGGGGGTTTGTTGGCTATTTTTGTAAAGGTAGTGTAATCATGGAATAGGATTGTGCGAACAATTATTGCATGGATTAGGAAATATGGTGACAATAAATAAATATGGGAAAAGGTGGTGATGTATTGCTATGAGTGGAAATATTGGCTAAAAATTGTTGACAAGAATAGGAAAATAGACTCTAATCATATTTACTTTTGACAATTTATGCCTAGTTGTACTCGTGGTTAGAATTCGTCCCTTTCTGTTTATCGTGACAAGTTGTCATCACTAGGAGGTGGACCACTTTTTATTGTCAAATTGATCGATGAAGGCATCCCTTATCACATGAATTAATACTATTGGTAATCCTCCATCCAATTAGAGGATCAAATACATCCAAGTCATAGTTACTTATACTCATGAGTGGAGGTTTTGTCATACTTTCAGGTTTTTTTTTTTTGAAAAAATATAGCAAAAATACTAAAAAATTGGCAGGGTGATATTATTGCCAATCCTGTTAAAATTTTACTTGGATCATGTTGCACGACATATTTTAATCGATTACGAGGAAAGCCAATGAATTCCATGAATGAACAATTGGAAAGATGTTGGTGGTTCAGCGGATAGCAGAGGGATTGATAGTGTTTCAGCTGAGAATAATGGAGTTTCAACAAAAAGTTGGGAGGATTTCGACAAAAATAAGAAATATTTGCAGAGTTTTGGCAGAAAATATGGTGGAGTTTTGACAAAAAAATGAAAATATTAGTAGAGTTTCAATGGAAAAGATCGTGGAGTTTTGGAAAAAAGCATAAATATTAGCATAGCTTCAGTGGAAAATATGGGAGAGTTTCAACAAAAAGTGGAAGTATTGGTGGAGTATCGGCGAAAAAGTTGGCAAAGTTTTGGAAAAAAGAAGAAAGATTAGTAGATTTTCCACGAAAAAGCTAGAGGATTTTTAGTAAAATACGGAAAGATTGGCGAAGTTTCAGTGGAAAAGCTAGCAGAGTTTAAGCAAAACGTGGAATATTGGTGGATTTTAGGCCTAAAACAGAATTCAATAGAGACCAGATAAATTTTAATGGTCTTATAGAAACTCAACAATTCCCATCCACTAATCTTTTTGAGCAACTTGCAAAGGACCACCCATATTTCTGCAATTGATTGTCCCATTACAACTGCTTCTTTTCTTATTGGATCCTTCGTGTCTATCTCTGCACAAAGTTCCTTAAATTATCCCATCATGCTGTACCGTCAAAAAATTTATTAAACAAAATATCGAAACTATGAAATCAAAGCAGGAAAAAATGTTTATTTATATAGATTTTTCTTGTGTAAAATGCACAAAATTTTAAAGAGTTTTAGAAACAAGAGGAGACCCTTATTCTTGTACCAAATGACAGTTTGGATAAGAAGAAACACGAGAAGAAAATGCATCCTTCGAGAGTGGCTTATGGTAGAGTCATAGCCAATGACCATTGGCAAATAACGATGTTTTTTGTTCATCAATTGTGGTTAATCAAACAATCCCATTATCAAATATTGTGTCCACTTTGTATGGTCCCAACCATCTGGTACGCAACTTCCCTTTAAAATCTTGCTTGAACTGTGAATTGTACAATAAGGACCAATCTCCTTCGTAGAACATCTTTATCTAAATAAAGCTATCATGCCACTTAGAGCATTTCCACTGAATCACAAAAGTATGATGTAGAAAAGTTGCACGTTTCTCATTAAGCTCGTTTAACTGATTCAGGTAGTCCTTTTGGGATTATGTTAAATCCAGGTTTTCTTCTATAGATGTGCTCAAAGTTTTAATTTTGAATTCAATAGGGAAGACAACATTTTTTCCATATACGAATTCGTAAGGAAATGACACTTTGGTTCTACGCCATGTAGTCCGATATGCCCATAAATCTTTAGGAATTATTTCAGCCCAATCCCTACGATGATTCTTTAGAGTCTTTCTGAGAATACCCTAAATAAATTTATGTGTACTTTCTATTTAACCATTATCCTTTGGATGATATGGTGAAGTTACACTACATATGATATTTTTGAAAGAGGGATTCAACTTTATGCGATACAAACTTTGGCCCCCCATCTATGACTATCACCTTAGGTACCCCAAAGTGAGTGAATATTTATTCAAACAAGAAGTCTACAACAACTTGATCAGTATCTCTCACCAAGGTTGTGGCCTCCACCCATTTAGTCATATAGTTTGTACAAACCAAAATATAATTTTTTTTAAGGATGGTTGATAAGGCCTACAAAGTCCAGGGCCCATCTATCAAAAGGTTCAACCACCAACTGTGGTTGAAGTGGAATTTCATCCAATCTATTAGGATGACCCATCCTTTGGCAACTACTGTAGACTTGCACATACTTCTTTTCATCATGAAATATAGTTGGATAGAAGTAGCCCATTGTTAACACCTTGTGTCCAGTTCTTTTATTAACAAAGTCCCCTCCATAAGGCTCTTCATGAAAATCCCTTATGATACTATGGATTTTATCTTCCCTTACACATATTCTAATTTCAAAGTCTAGCTCGATGTAAAGAGATATGCTTGTATCCAACAATACCTAACACTCTGTTGTACAATCCTTCTTCTTTCCCTTCTTGATAGATGCAATGGAAGCATCGCTATAACAAGATAATTAGCAATGTCTACATACCAAGGTGAGTGAATTGAAACTCCAAATAGATGTTCATCATAAAAATAATCCTCAACTGGTAAATTATTATCATTACTAATTAATCAAGAAAGAAAATCAATAACAACATTTTATTTTCCTAGTCTATTAATTACACTAATATCAAACTCTTGTAGTAAAATCAACCACATAGTCACTTGAGCATTAGTAATAGGTTTATTCTTTAAATATACAATGGCCGAGTGATCTATATGCACAAGTAGGGTACCTGGTAATATAGTGCCTACATTTTTTGATGGAGTAAATGACAAGAAGGAATTCTTTTTCAGTTACCTTGTAATTGAGTTTAGCAAGAGCCATATTGTTACTGATATAGTATATAGAATACAAATTGTGGTCTTCATGTTGTCCAAGCAAAACCCTAATAGCAGTATCTATAGCATTTGAAAAAATGTGGAAAGGTAAGTCCCAATTAGGCCCACGCAGGATGGGTATTGTGGATAACCTTTTCTTCAATTCCGCAAGTGCTTTCTGACATGCATTTGTCCAATTGAATGCATCATCCTTCATTAGTAAGGTAAATATAGGGGATGATAGCTTGGAATTTTTTTGAATCAAGTGTCTATAATAACCAACATGTCCAAGAAAACAATGTACCTCTTCTTGTGTTCGAGGAATAAGGATGTTTAGAATTACCTTTATTTTTGCAGGGTCCACTTGTATTCCTGCAATAGATATGAAATTCCCAAGAACTATACCTTTGCTCATCATCATATGACCCTTTTTAGTGTTGAAGAACAAGTGAGTATGTTCACAACATTTTATTAATTTTTCCATATTTTCTAAATCCTAATAAAAAATACTACCCTAAGGGGTGAAATAATCCATGAAAGTTTCCATACAATCATTAACCATGTCAGAAAAGATTCCAATGACAGTTGGTTGAAATGTAGATGGTTAGTTACATAATCCAAAAGGGAGCACCCGATATGTGAATTTTCCCCAAGGACATATGAAAGTGGTATTGTATTGATATTTAGGGGCAATCCAAATATAATTATACCCACTAAATCGATCCAATAAAGAAAAGAATATATTTAAGGTAGGGTATCTAGAACTCGATAATTAGTGGCAAAGGAAAATGGTCTTTTTTTGTATCTTTATTCAACTCTCGGTAATCCACATAGATGCACCATTTACCATTTTTCTTAGGCACAATTAATAAAGGAGAAACCCATTCACTATGTGAAATGGGATAAATAAATGCTACCTTTTAAAGTTTTTGAATTTCCTCTTTCACAATGTCTCTTAGAATTGGATTCATTCTGCGCTGGGGTGGACATATGTTCCTGTAGTCATTTTTAATGTATATGTGGTGAGTATACAACTTAGAAGGAATACCTCTCATGTCTGTGTATTCCTACACAAAGTCCCCCTTATGTATTTTCAGCAGTATAGTCAAATGTTCCAACTCATCAGGTACTAGATTGGGATTAACATTCTAGGTTCTTCTAGTCTCAATCCCTATTGGGGAACTCTTCAAATTCTCAATATGGGAACATTTTCAACATTTTTAACTAGGAAATCATCTGTAAGTTCTTCTTTCTCAAGTTTATTCATGTTACATTCTAGGATATGATATGCATGTTGGGTAGCTGCCATTGGCTCACTAATGAAATTGCTAATAGTATCATCTTCATTTTCATTTTTATAAGTCAAGGCCGTTCTTATAGTTAGAAGATACTGAGTACTTTCTTCTGCTTCCAAGTCTACCCACAATGGAGTTTCAACATCTAACCTTGGTTTAATGGGATGGTAAAGGGTCACACTTTTCTTGTCAGTCCATCGGATATGGTCATAGATCATGATCTATGACTAATATATGCATTTGTAGTGGCTAAACACGGTCTTCCAAAAATGAGTGGATTACCCCCCAACTGAGATTTAGGTCATAAAACAAGAAATACCATGAGATATTCCCATGAATCAATAGAGACTACCAAGTCATCCAAAATCCCCTTAGGTCTAATTGTGGATCTATCAGCCAATTCTAATACCGTGGGTGTTGGTTTGAGTTTAATGTGTCCCAATTTTTTCACAGTCTCGATAGTCCTCACATTTATTGTTGTAACCAAATCAACTAAATCATTGGGGCTCTCAGTGGACCCAATATACAATGTAACAGTGGGATTTCCTAGATCCTCATATTTGGCCAAAGGAATTTTTCCTAAATCATTAATTCAAACAATTTCCCAACTACGTGAACTGTAAGAGGATCTCTAGGATTCCTTATTGGTTTCTTCACACACAGGTCCCTAACATTTTTAGCATAAATGGGTACATCATGCAGGGGTGGTAATAGTGGGATCTTAACAAGAATATTTTTCAATTCATCTATAACGTCAAAACGTGGCTACTCTTATGCTCCTTGTAAGGATAATCGCTCAGAGTATGGTGGATTTCCAAAAAAATGTACATGGTTATTCTTAATGTGTGTCTCACTCGGTGTTTCATTAGGTCTTTCAACATCCTCTAGAATGGATATTGTTGTACATATTGGGATTTCCACCTGATTATTTGTTCCTTATTCAATCGCACAGGTTGGAATATCCTTAATGACAATAGGTTCTACTTCCCTATCAAATCGTAGATGTAAGTCATTACATGGGACATGAGTGATAGAGTAAGATAATGTGTTTAATTTTTCAACTTGTTACACTATATTATTGTTGGGGTCAGTATTATGTTGAGCATAAAACTGAGGGCATAGTGGTACATTAGCTGGTGTAGTGTTAGCAGGGAGTTACAGTCGTGGTTGTCGAAATTGTGTGTGAGTGAATTGATTCCTTGGGTAAGGATTTCTTCAACTTGGGGGGCAATGAGTCGGCTGGTTTGGATGAGGTTACCATGACATCTATAGTGTGGGATATTGCATTATAGCTTGCGTGGATGGGTTCCACTGAGTATTGGGACAAGAATATGGAGGAGGGAACTGATTATCCGTACCTAGAACACGAGGTTGTCATAGTTTCTTCTATGAAAAGAAGTAAGTTTACTCCACATCCATGCCTGAAAGATTTCCTTAACCTTTGGAAACACGGGAAAATCCTTGGTCTTGTGATCCAAATCACATAGACTGCATACCTCAACCTTATCACAATGACATTCTCTTAATGGATAGTTTTATTTCTGCATTTTGTGCAAAATATATCCAATTCCAAGTCTTCCATGACTTGTCTCTACTTTTCTTTTAAAACATCCAATTGTGAGGAGATAGAGCTCATCATATACATTTTGAATTTTTTGAGAAGATTACTTATTTCTTCTCATGTAGCTCCACCATAGGCTAATTGTAATATCTTTATTAAGAAATTCTCAAATAATTTGGAATAAACCCATCATTTCTTAAATAACCCACATATTGGATAATCGATAAATAAATTGATGATTTACATTGATAATGAAATCCATATTAATAGGCTTTCTTGGTGACTATTCACCAAGAGACATGTCCCTTAATTGACTTTTAATTTAATAATTTTTTATATTTGTTTAATTATTGTTATTATTTATGTTTTTTACACTAACTTTTGTTCTCTTATAACGAAATCTCGGTCTCTTATGCTAGTTTTAGAAGAGCCTCTAGAGTATCTTCGACACTGATCCACAATATGATCAAAATATTCCCTTGAGATATCCTCCCTTCCTAGTAGATTAAGCATATCCATAAAATATTCTCTAATTCCTCGCAATAAGATGATTTTGAGAACATCCCTTCCAATATCAGCATGACCAAATCTCTTTAAATTGTATAGAAGCCATTTTACAAATTCTTTCAAACTTTCATACTCTTTCTGAACCATTTTAAACAACTCTACCCTCCTATCCTTGGTTCTACAATAATCCTCATATTTATCAAGGAATACTCATTTCATTTGGTTCCATCTTGTAACAATATCACCACCCAAACTCATAAACTAGTGTAGGTAATTCCCCTTTAGAGTAGCAGGAAATCATTTTAACTTCTATTCACTAGTGTTTTATTCATAACTTTGGTAGAGAATGTCAAATTCAAAGAGAAACCCATATGTATTTTCATTATATTTATAATGAAAATTGGGTAATATGGAGGGTTAAATGTTCTTTATGGGATCCACCCCATTCGTCTGTCGAATGGGGAATTAAAGTGTAGAAACAATTTATCCATGATGATCATTACCATTGTCTGTCATATCCTCTTCGTGATCATTAGGGTTCCTCTGATGTTCTTTGTTCTCTTTGTTATTCATGTTTCCCTCATTCTTCATCTCTTCTCTCCTTATTTCCTCCTATAGTCTCTGTCGATAATCCAACCAATCCTTCTTAGTTACTTCCTTCCTTTTAATTTGAAAAAATTGCTCAGGATTCCTTACACCCACAACACTCCCCTTATCTTCTGGAGGTCACTTCTTAGAGGTATGGGTTGAAACTTCTGTTATCTTCTCCATGATTGATACTGATGATTCAAGCCTAGGGAGAATATAAATTCCCCTTCTCAAAGATGATCTTTGAAATAGGGTTCCAGTACAGGAGTCACCCCAAGCAATTAGTTCGTCAATAAATGTTTCCCTACCTAAACCTGGATTATTACCACGACCTCTTCCACCTACAAAGTTAGTTCTTTTGGGGATTTCATGTTCTTTTATTTTTGTATTCATGCAATCTTAAATAAAAATTTCTTGTTTTTACAAAAGGAACTTATTCAGTTTGTCAAGGGACACAAAACTTTTCACCGCGTCTTATCGTCCCTACAACCTCCAAAACCAAAAAAACTAAAGAACTCAAACACAAACTAATTAGCTGCAATCTATGTCTAATGACTACCTTCCCTCACAACGATGCCAAAATGTTGGTCAGTATAATTTCCTATTAATTAAAAAAAAATAGTGCTCAATATTGATTGTTATCCCAAGGAAGTTTGGTTATTTCAAAGGTAATATAACAAAATCTATGCATAAAAATTCAATAACTCATCAATCAACTAAAAATTACCCAATCTTCCTACTCATTATGTCCATGCTCGGCTTCACTTCTCAATCCAACTTCAAATACTAATTCAATTTCTGAAAGATCAAAGAGTTCTCAATCCTTCTACTATATCAATTCTGGAAATGACCGTGTTAAAAATAAAAGAGTTAAATTGCTTTTGCAATAATTTAGATCCTTAATTATCACCATAATAAATGCCCAATCTACAATTTCAATATTCAATCATAAAGGAAATCAAATTCCCAGTCTATAAATTCACATGAAAATCTACAAGTTCAATAGCTCTAAAAGGAAATAACTAATGAGAACACACAACAATAGAGCACATATGTACCAACAATAATCAATCACACACTTGCAGAAAGAAACTAGGCATTATTCAATAAACTACGTCAACAAAATAGAAAGGTTGTAATACAATAATTCCACACTTAATCCTCACATTGCTTCAACAACTCAAAAGGAAATCTAATTGCAATTCCACTCAACAAAAAATAAATGAAGTAATAAGCTACAATTAATTGGACAACTTTGAGAGGAGGTTGGCCCTTGCCTTCTAATAGAGATGCTGCTAAACACTATAAAAAATCAGTACATAATATATTAAGGAAATACCACCACTTTCATTAATAAAATGTGTGTTGAGGTACATAATCCTTCCACCGCTTTTACAACTTTCCTTCTAAAATAAGACTAACCTTGTGAACCATCATGTCTTCCTCTAAATACTAGGAAGGACATTTCAAGTACTCTTAATTCAAGCAACCATGAAGATTGAATATCTTCAAGCTTTTGAATCATGAATTCTATGAACATAAATAGTTTCCTTCATAATACATTAAGATGAAATCTGTTTCATAAACATTATTTCTCTCAATGATATGAATTGAACTAGAACCACATCAGTTTTAGATGGCCACATGGAAAATAAATCAATTTGCTTCCGAAAATATATGAACTAAAGTCCGTGGAAGGTGTAACGTCATTCCATGGAATACTTGATGTATGTGTATCAACAATTCGATACGCCCAAATTCCTTGTGGTCTTGGTTGCTTCCATAAATTCATCACAAGTTGACTTAATTAGCTAGCAAAATTCATAATCACATGCAAACTTTAGGCATTAATAAAAGAAAGGAATAATAAGTTATACCTACTTGAGAACACGTTTTCTCTTAGGGAACATAACAACTTGGTTACATTAATAAGGGAAAACAAGGAAAAACAATAAGGAAAGAGGTGACCAAAAGGGTCATTTTTGACACCCAAAATATGCTACACACATTCATTTTTTATGAAGTTCTAGATTAAGATAACATTTTTTAATAGATTCCAAATATCTAATTTGTTCTTAAAAATAATATGTTTTTCTATTTTTTTTTCTATTTTCCTTTTCTTAGTACTCCTTAACTTAAAAAACACATTGTTAGTGTTTCTTCCATAACTTTTTCATTTCTCAAGAATAAAAAAAAACAATTGTCTTTTGCACTACTAGACATCAACCTCTATATACTATAAAAAAACTATTTCATGATCATTGCACTAATATATTCATAAGATGCACCCACACTTTGTGTACTTTCTTCAAGGTTTGATCACTTAGATAATAAAACAAATTATAAATTAATAATATTATTTTGGAAAAATAGTGTTGCACTAGTATTATTTGTTGTCTATTTCTCTACCAATTTTTGAATGTTGATTTGATCATTTAGAAATTCAAAGGATACACCCACAGATACACATACTTTATTTTTTGAAACAAAATAAAAAATTACATATAGGAAAAGATCAAACTTGAGATTATGGACATTTTTAAAATAATAAATTTATATATTTGAAAATGTGATTCAAAATCCTACATTTCATCTTTCTTATTCAAAGAAAGATTTATGGCACCAAGTATCACAAAATATCCATGTAAATTGATGGAAGCATATTTTTTGTTTTGTATGCCATCTAATGTGTCAAACGAGACGCTCATTAGCTTCCACCATCTCTTAACGGTACCAATAATATACATTATTAAAGAGTAACAAAACTAATTTATAGAAATTAAATAAACATAATTTATTTGGGATAGTAATCCACGAGTAGAAACAAATGAATTATTTATGAATAAACAACCAAAAAATAAATAACAACTAAGATAAAACACAATAAATAAAATGTAACAATAATGAATGAAAAATAAAACATATACAAAAATGAAGTTATGAAACACAGTATAATAATGTTTAGCTAGTATACAAAAATCATTGAACAAAAGTGGGGATTACCACGTAAATCCTAACCGTAGGTTATGAGAAGTCAAAACATACTTCTTTGTGCAACCCCCAATAATATACTATGATTTCATAAGGACAAACATCTCAACAAGGGTTTATCTTAGTTCAGCTACAAAACTCTTAACAACAATATCGAATTTAGTTCACTCACATAATTATTAACAAAGTTGTTTGAAACTTTCAAGTACTCACACAACAATACTATTCTCATATATATAATGGTTTCCTAGCTATTACATCAAAATTATTTCCCTCTCCTTGGAAAAATCGTAGCCATGGATTCACCCCTATATTTTTGGGTGTTAGTACAAGATTTTTGTCTCATGACACTTGTAATCTCTCTCTCTAGATAGTAGGACTGTGTTCCCCACTCAGCGAGTCATAGCAATATCTATTCATGGCCACCCATCTACTATTTTTTGTCATAAATATTATCCTAAAAATTTCTCTTACAATCATCCTTAACCAAGGACAAGTGTCAAGAAAATTCTTGCACACTTGTTAGTTCAAACATAACATATTTCTATTCCAAAACATAATCTGAATTTTAAAGTATGTAAAATAATTAGTCAAGTTGTGGTATATTACATCCACTAGTTATGTTAAAAATTCGCACCCTTATTGGATCATTTCCTTAGAGAAACCCTATAAGAGCACTCACCTCTAAGTGAGCACTTAAAGCTAGAACAAGGTTAAGCCTCCAATACACCAGATAGTAGTTCATACACACACCTTGTATACTTTATCCAACAATGTTGTTGATGAAGAATTAGGGATGTAAATGGACAGTTTATTCAATGACATGGAGGATAGTTCTACACAACATAAACACCTTCCTTGAATAAGCTTCCAAAGCTTTTATGCTAACAAAAACGTATCCAAACAATAAATCCAAGGGTTCAATTTATATGACCAAATGCATGAAAGAGATAGTGGCTTTCAAGTGTGGGTGTTTATATGTATTGCATGAGTTCTTTTCTTTATAGTAACAAATGGTGCAACCTTGTATCCCTCTTAGTTAAATATTAGCACAACTACATTGTTAGTTGTTGATATACTATACTGGGCACCATTTTCCACTACTTTTAATAATGATGTTGATGTATATCAACTACTCTAATAATAATAGTTGTGCTAGTATTATGAGTTAATGTCAATAATGTTGATTTTAATATTAAGGAAAAAACGTCTATTTATTGTTGTATAATGCATTTCTCAATGAAATCCAATAGATACTTTCTCTCATTCGAGTCCATGGTATTTAAGAGTAAAAATTTGGCTCAATTTAACTATATTAGATAATTCTCATTATCGAAGTATTACTAGGATGTGTAATAAGAAGGTGAGTAAATATGTTGATGATGATCTAGTCACCTTGAAGGTTTATGTCACATCCATTGCTTGTGGATGATGCTAATAATGAGGGATGATTTTTTTTATTTATTTAATTTGTCATGATACATTGATACATTGGGGGTGTGAAGGCTTAGCTTGAACTCCTTTATAATCACTTTGTCCTTTAAATATATAGGGTGGCTTGATTGAGTTTCTGCAAACAGAAGTCTGGTTTATTAGTTTTGCTCACTTTGTTCTTCTTTTGTGCAGTTGTTTTGTATCATTAATTCTTGTTTATTTTGTATGATTTAGAAAGCATTGATACTTGAAATTCCAATTCTAAAAATATGGGAGTCTATGACGTAACAATGAAAAACACACACAAATTATTTAAAATTTTAAAAAATCTTACATCTCTCTCTAAAATGATATTCATTTCTTGTATCATCCATATGCTAATTTGTATTTGCAGTTTTGAAGGAGAAATCCATATTTTTAGTATTATTTGTAGTTTTGACGGAATTGTTTTTAGTAGCAATTACTTTTGTTGATGCGTTAGGGTTTCCATTGGAATAAAAGCAAGTCATCCAAATGAAGTTCCTTGCCACATTTATGTGCAGAAAATCTTGATTCAACCAAATTACTATTGATAATATATTTATGTAAAAGATTTTTAATTCTCGTGAGTAGACTATATTAAACGTCGAAGAGTAGTAAAACCCCATAACCACAAATAAAATTGAAATGAAAAAGTAGAAATCACGACACCCTTATTTTGGGGATCATAAAGGAATATTTTTTACTAAAAATGTTGGGGCCTTTCACATCTTAAGTTATGGTCTATTTTCAACACTTAATATTATACTGTATTATAGAACGTGTTGTAATCTAGAAATCGATAATGCCACTCTATTTAACTTTTGGTTTTGGTTGATGACCAACTTCTTATTTTTCCAATAATTTATCTGTAAAAGCTAGGTCTAGGTTTTAGGTAATTGTTGAACATATGTTATATGCCATATTCATTGGGAAAAGAGAGAATAATGAATCGGTAAGACTCGTTGGACATGTTTTCATTGGCTAAAAATTAGAAGTATAATAGCTCATAAATGATAAGTTTATCCAACAAACAAATGGAGAGCGTACTGTTTAGCTTAACTTGTTCTAGTAAAGTGGTGCAAGTGCAATATTTGGAAAAATCTATGGGAAAGTCAAGTAGAAATCGAATCATGGATTTCAGTTTTGCTTTGGTTATAAATGTTTCACAACCATCCCTCTTCAACCATCCCTCTTTGGAAATCATTAATGCTCCCATAAAACTATCATGAGTGTATCCTAATTTATGACATGGCATTAAAGTGATCATGGTTGGCAAGTGCACTATTGTTTGTAAATGGTGCGACCAAAATATTTAGCTATCACCTTGCAACGGGATAAAATCAAATCAATTATATGTCTCTTCTATTATGCTTATTGATTATGATTGGATTCTTATTTTATGTTAGGTAAGAGTTAGCAAACCTAAAATTGATCCTAATCAACAAAATTCACTAATTAAGTCTTCTTCTGCAAGCTCAATCCCGCAAGGTTATTTATGCACTACACATTTATGCAAATCTGTTTTCGTACTTCTTCTTCTGCAAATCTTCGTTCACAACTTTCATTCCCCAAATATCCCACCCGCAATTGCTTTTTTGCAGTTTCCCTACCACAACAGTCTTTCCGCAATTGCAGATTGTGAGTTTTCAATTCTCAGTTTCAAAAATGTACTTCCACAAACTTTCACCCGTAACGTTCCTTCCCGTAATCAGATTCTGGATTGTGGATTGTCGATCCTCCTTCCCACTTTTCCAAATATGGGCTTCCACAATTTTTCTCTAGTAACTTTTCTTCTGCAATTCAACTTTCCGCAGCTTTAACCATCTTGCCACTTTGCATTATGGAACGCATCCTCGACCATTGATCTCTGCGGTTTCTTCTTTATCCATTGATATGAGCTCAAGTGCATATATTCACCTTATCATTGTTGATCCGTTCTTTTACCTACACCTTTTTCTTGCGGAATTCATCCACAACTGTCGATTTGTCTAAATCACAGATTTTTAACACAAACTGTTATCGGTAAATTGATTCATGGAACGATCAATTTCCTCTCTGTTGCAGTCATGTGAATACATACCCATCTTCACGAATTATCTAATTATTTATATCAATATATACATAGAATTTATGCATACTTCGGGTTATTGAAAAGAAAAACAAAACATTTACAAATATTTATATTGAAACTGCAATTTTTTTCTCCATTTCATTAACCATTGAATACTACATTACACACTCAATCCTCACTCTCTCAAATCATCTCATATCCTATCTTCTATCTGATTATTAGTTTGACAACTTAATATAGAGTTTTTTCAACCTGTGAGATTCGAATAGCAAGGTTTGAACCCCTAAGAAAATAAATCTACAACTAACTTATCCTCGATCAACGTCTTGCAATATTTGAGGGTGTCACTTGAAA
>LPNX011226128.1:214091-225332 GCA_001517045.1 Pseudotsuga menziesii | reverse complement strand
TGTGTTGGGCGTGGACCTTGAAGCACATGAGATCTTTTGTGTTGAGCAGGAAGCTCTGGAGCACATGAGTGATTGATGATTTGTGTTAAGTGAGGAGCGTTGGACCACATGAGCAATTGATAATTTTTATTGAGCGAGGAGATTTAAAGCACACGAGTGATCGATGATTTGTGTTGAATGAAAATCTCTAGAGCACATGATTAATTACCTTTGTGTTTAGCAAGAAGCTCTGGAACACATGAAAAGATAATTGGAAGTGTTAGGCATAAGCCCTGAAGCCTTCCATGTTGGTGTTGAGCATAAGCTTTGGAGCATCGGATCCTTGACCATTGTATCCCTAGGTGTATCGTACAAGTACATCCTAGCATTAGTGTTGAGCGAAGAGATCTAGAATTGCACTAGGTTGTAAGTCCGTGTTAAAGCATTGAGTATGGGATCTAGTAAGGGCTAGGGGTTACTGAAAATAATTTAATAAACTGCTGAGTGAAAAAAACTCAAGAAAAATATTGATATCATCATACTTATTTATAAGTGATTAAATGAAAATTTGAATTTCTCTATTCTCATCAAGGACTAAAGAACTACCACGTTATGCGAGGGAACTCCAACATGCAAGGATGTTTAGAGTTTCCTATCCTAGTAGACTTAACCATCTACTTACTTGACCTTAACGAAGAAGTGTCATTAAGTCTAGGGATCATGGTAAATGATTCCCAAAGATAAATGTTAATAAGTGTTATATTATTATGTACTTTATACATGGTATGTATAAAGAATTAAATATATTTATAATATTAATGATTAAAGAAAGAAAGAAAAGCTCCATCCATTATTATTTATTATGTAAATATAATAAATAGTCCAAAGCCTACAAAGTCTAATTAAGAACTAGTTGAAAGTTTCTAAGTTAAAATATTAATAATTACCCAAAGTAATTGAAAAGGGTTAAATAAAGAAACCAAGGTTTCTTGATTTAACTGTCCCTTAGACTGAAAAGTCTGTCTATAAAGAATCAAGCTAATGAAAGGTTTGGGGTCCTGATATATCATATTGGGGAGTCATTTTTATGCCTGTTTTGCTCCTAAGAGAATTCTTGGATAACATTTTCCTCAAAGGAAAAAGGAGAACTGATCTAGACCTAATATACAAGATAGGAAATCCTACCCTAGGAGCTCTAACCTACTTGCATGTTGGATTCCAGCTCACGGGGATCTGGATTGAAACCAGGAACGGTTCACGGTCATCGTTTGGTGGAATATGGGAGTTCCTAATTGTTTGGTCATAAAAAATGGAGGTCAGATCAGACTTGAATTGTTAATGCTAGTTATTTGAGTGTGTGTGTTCAACGATTAAAAGAGATTCAAGTTACAAGTATGAATCCCTGAACTATCTATTCTACATTCCTAAAATAAATGCTATCTATTTTAGGTAAATGATTACATTGCATTTTCCTAACTTAATGTATATGTTTATCTATTTAAATCTTCTAGGGTTTGCATTTTAAATATTAACCCTAGGTTGTAAGATATTTTATTTACAAGGTTTATCTAGGGTTTATTTATTAGTTTACTTCTACAAGCTTAATTTCTCCACAAATGTTCATCAAGGGCTCTCCGCCCTAGTTTTAATTCTTTTATTAATTTTACTAATAGAACTGGGTTAAGTACAAACTAGGTTTATTTCAAATCTGTTATTTATCTGCCCCTTTTGTCTTTATACTCTATTGACATATTCCATTTGTCAGTAGAGGCATGTTTTAGAATTACAAAAAATAGTTCAGAGGTAAGTTATATATATACCTGTAAGTATAAAATTACAACCTAGATAACCTAAGATATTATCTCCAAACTGAAATACTATATTATATATATACACATTAACAGTAAACAAGTCAAAATACTACCTATAAATATACATTAACAGTTATAGGATGGAAGTGTGAATCTAATCAATTTAAGTACAAACTATAATTATTGCTAGGATAAATACACCAGTAAAGACCTTCCAAGGTCTACATATTTAAATACAAGATAATTACTAAAACATTCCATTAAAATTAGCATCATCATAAACAAAGAACAGAGTGAGTATCGTGACCATTCTTTGGTCCAAGTATCAAATCGCTTTTCATTATTTAAAATCCACAATCTTATAACATAAATCCACAAAATCGAAACTTGTGCCATAAAAATCTAATAGTCTCATTTAAATATCACTCACAACCATAGTAAAATGATTAACTAGAATAATACCATAATCATTAATAAATGCACTCACTAATTTCATAAGGTCCCAAGAATGAATCCTCCAGACTATTATTTCTATTGACTACATAACCATGAAACCATCATATTAAAAACCCCAATATAAATTCATACAAAGGAACTGTTTCGATTTTATAAACCATATCAAAATATCTACACAGTCCCAAGTAGTTACAAGGGTGGACACGAATCAGATAGTATGGGAATCCAAGCCCCATTTTGCATCCACAAAAAAATACAACTCGTTACATCAACCATGAACAAGATTTGAATCCTGTGGGTATTTGTTTGCCAAGGCCACATTATACATACAACGTATGGAGGATACATTATTATTAACCTCAATACTTTAATAACAAACATCTATGCTGCAGCTAAGTTGTAAGACTTAAGATATTCCTTTGCACTGTAATCACAGCCTCTACCAAATTAAATAAAACAAATAGTCCCTTAAAAGTTAGTCTACGGCGTCGAAGGCCATCGTGGGCTTGCACCCATGGCTCTTTCACATATCCACATTATATACTAATCAACTAAATAATGATAGTAATGCAACCATCCATAGCTATCACAACAACCTTGAGAAATTCTCATGCCACTCACGACAAGGCCTCAACCCAAAAGATCTCAACTATTACAGTTAAATGAAAGCACTTAATACATAGTCCATCAATGAAGGCAAAGGACAAATTTAACCCATAGAGTGAACAAATAGCATGGCATAAATTCAAAACATACATAGTAAATGTAATAACCATTGCCAACTCTTAAACACAGTATATACCTATATACATAGTAAATCCAATATCATAAGTCATTTTACACAGTCGTTCCAAGGGAGATGACACCATTGCAAGCAATGGTGATACCCAAGCATAAAATCCCCAAATCCAAAATACAAGTTACAATACCATAAATATATACACAGAGCCTATAAGGGCACTAAGATTCGCTCCACTGCTTAAAATCCTTAATAAATATAAAAACCCAAGTTTGTTAACACAGGCCCAAAGGTGCATCAAAACCCCACAGAGAAACTCCAAACCAAACGACGAGGATGAAACTCAGTCAGGACAAGTGACAACAAGTGTAGGCTTTTTTGACATGCTTACCTTACACCTTGGCATAACCCACAAACTAGTTGACAAGTTTGAGCCAAGCTACTCTTTGATGACCCTGTCACCTGTAAACACCAAAGCCATGAGAAGTGAGAAGTACGCATGCCAAGTAAACAAGATTAAACCATAATTCTATTAAGAAACCCAAAGCATGGGATTACCTTCATTTAGCGAGCATTCGCCTCCATTTTTCCCCTATGCAGAGCCAAGACCAAACCCCAAACAACCAAAACCAAATGACAAGCCATCATGGAAGCCAAACCCTATGTTGGGTCTGTCATGATCCCCAAGGAGAATTAATGGCACCAGCCTTGTGTCCATTATCAAAATAAAACCCTCATTCATATATTTTGTAAACGATTTGTTAATATTGGTCTCCATTTCATGTGATGCCTTAAACCCTATCGCTTAAAGCTTTAAACCTTATATTATAATTCACCACCCCAATCCTTTTCATGAGGTATCGTGAAAGGTATGGTATAATGATAGTCCTTATAATATAACGCACCAACCCATAGTTAAAACCAAGCATAATATATGTTATGCATCGTGAACCATAGGTTTAACATTAAAACCCTGCTTACCATGCCCTAAGCTTCAAGCTTAAGAACCATGGCATATGAAATATGCCATGGTAATAATTAACATTTATAAAATCAAAGGTCTGATCTTTAAACCAAGAGTATAACCTGCAAATAGAAATAAAGTATATGTTAACACTTAGATTAAAATAAACATGAAAGGGAAGTATGATAGGATAGGAATAATTGATTAGTAAATACCTCATGATAAACAATAGGGCTTTAATGAGCAAAATTCAGTTTTAAGTAACCAGTTTATTGTCGCAAGGTAAAAATGCAAGTAAAATAAAAGTGGTGCCTTAGTTCCAAATAAACTATGTAATCATGCAGTCAAGTAAATACTTCACTTCTCAGACTGTCATGGGAGAAGGAGTCCCACCACTCCGCCCACTTTGTTTCCACAAACAAAGTTAATTTAGGACTTTGCAAATAATCAATAAACTTATGCATAAATGAACAAGTATACAAGCAAGTAAATAACACTTATACAATAAAGTAAGAACATAAGAAACATTTAGTAATCAGCACCATGAATTCGAAATTAAAATACAGTAACAATACTAACTAAGAGAAATATAGTAAAATGTAAGAACAAATTATGACCAAAATAGTGGTACATTTAATGTACCTATATTCCGCAAGTTAAATAATGTTTCGTATAGGTAGTTTTAGTAGCCTACTAATTCTTTTTTTATTTTCAATTTTTGGGGACATTACAAGTTGTATCAGAGCCTACTTTCAATACTAAGAGACCTATGCCTGCACCAAGCATTTACTACAAGGAAAATAAAGTATGATATTAAATTTATTACCAATAGAAAAAAATTTCGTTATTTAATTTTTTTGAAATTTCAGGAAATTTTTACTGAATAGTTCAGTTTATGGACATTGAGGAAGATAACATCCAACAAGGAAGGATGAACACCCCCACCCCATAAGCATAACTAGTGGTGGAGATGAATTCTAATATTCTGAATACTATACACAGTCTTCAAGCAGAATTGCGAAGTCTCAGAGAAGATAATCTGAACTCAAGAAAAGAACAACAAGATATAAATGAAGCATTACTGAGAAATATGATGAGAGGAATCCCGCAGGGTAATCCTACTCAGTCCACAAATAGCTCCAAAAGAGAACCTTACCATAAACAAGCCAGCAACCCAAGAGAAGAATAAAAAGAGGAATGTACCCCTGAAACATGGAAAGGAGATCATCATAGTCCTTCCATTGATGACTCTCCTTCTCCCCAAAGAAAGAAATAAAGAACCAATTACAGTCTTCAGGGCGATTTTATAAAAATAATATCCCCGACCTATGAAGGTGAAGTAAACACTAGGGAGAGGGCTAAAGAGTGGTTGTTGCGCATGAGCAAATATTTTTAGGTTCATTAATACTCAAGTGCGATGAAGGCTCATCTTGCCAGCTATAACTTGAATGGAAAAGAAACAAGATGGTAGAGATATTTAAAACACACCAAGAAAGATAAGCTAAGATAAATACGCCAGGATACCCTCCGAAAATTCTTCTAAGAGAAATATATGTCGAAAAGGTTCTTCAATAGGAAAGTGAAATAGTTTCATGAACTACACATGGGATCCATGACTATGGATGCGTTTGTTAACAGATTTCTAGATCTATTGAATTATGTGCCATACATCAAATAAGAAGAGGTAAAGATCCAGCAGTTCCTAGGATGTCTTCCTCCAACTTTTCGGTACAGGATTGAAATCAACATGGCTAAGACCTTGAATATCACCCTGCACAAAGCTAGCCTCTGTTATGATCATGGATGGCTAAGGCATGAGAATATGAACCAAAACCAAGACAACTCTAAGAAATTTTCGGATAACTGTAAACCTTGGTCTAACCCACAACCATATATAAAGAAGAATAAAAACTTTCAAGCGAACAAAAACTTCAATAAATCTAGTACAAAGCCTTATGTACCAACTTGTAATGTTAACAAGCCAGTAGCAAGTGGATTCAATGCTAACCTGATATAGATCAAGTGTTGGAAATGAAATGGGACTCATTATGCCCGAGATTGGAAGAACAAGACTAATGGGGTCTTGCAGAACTTACAAGAAGAGCCAACTGCTGAGGACATAGCTGGAACACCATGTATTTACGCAGCATTAGATGGAGGACGGGAAGATCATCATGCTACAATGGTTGAGATATAAGGTAAGATCTTGAACACTTCTATTTCAATACTTATTTATCCCAGTTCTTGTCGAAGATATGTTTCACCTAAAACTGTTGATGAATGCAAACTAGTAAAACTAAAACGTGATAAACCTTGGATGGCTTAGGTAGCAATGGGTACGAAACGAAGAGTTTCAGAAATTGTTAAAGAATGTGAGGTAAACTTGAATGGATTTCCTATGAAAGAAAACCTGAACATCCTACCTTTAGGATCGTACGATTTACTTATCGCCATGGACTGGCTGGAACAACAGCATGTCATGCTCGATTGCTTAAACAAGTCAATTTTGTGTGCTGATATCCAAGGGAACCAAGTGAAGGTTCAGAGAATTCCAAAGAAAGTTTTTACAAGGAAAATATTTTCCTTTCAAGCAAAGAAATGCATCAATAAGGGCTACAAGTTGTTTGTAGTGAGCATCCGAGACATAGAGTCTAAAAGAAAACAACACATAGAAGACTTCTCTATTCTTGAAGAATTCAAGGATGTGGTTCCTGAGTAAATCCCAATATTACCTCTGAAATGAGACCTAGACTTTTCCATCTAACTAACCCCAATATTAGTTCCTGCTTCCAAAGCCCCTTACCACATGAGTACACCTGAGTTGGTGGAACCCAAACTGCAGCTGTAGGAATTGATAGAGAAATGGTATATCTACCCTAGTGTGTCTCCTTAGGGAGCACAGATATCATTCGTAAAGAAGAAGGACGGTACGATGGGGATGTGCATCAAATACCATCAGTTGAACAAAATGACTATCAAGAACCATTATTAACTCCCCAGGATCGATGACTTGCTCAATCAAGTGGGAGGATCCATAATATTTTCAAAATATTGAGCTATGATCTCGGTACCATTAGGTATGGATTCACGATGAGGATATTCACAAAAATTCCTTTCATACAAGGTACGAGCACTATGAGTTCATAGGGATGCCATTTAGGTTAACCAATGCACCCATGAACTTTATCTGTATGATGAACAACATATTCAGTAGGTATGTGGATTAATTTGTCTTGGTATTTATAGATGAGATACTGGTTTAATCTAAGAATAAAGAAGAACATGAAGAACAACTTCTCATAGTACTACAAGTGTTGAGAGAACACCAGCTTTATGCTAACTTTATTAAATGTGATTTTTACAAAGCACAGATACAGTACTTAGGTCACAATATATCCGAGACAGGGATAGCTGTGGACCTGGAAAAGATTAAATCCATAAAGGATTGGCCTAGCCCTATTAGGATTAGCCGGATATTATCGAAAGTTCATTGAGAACTTATAGAGGATCGCTTTCCCCATGAATTCTTTGTAGAAGAAACCAAATAAGTTCGTATGGACCGTTAAGGGTGAAGAAAGTTTTCAAAATATTAAGTAGCTTTTGATGACCACACCATCGTTACGAATTGTAGATCTCGATGGTGATCTAGTTGTTTGCACAGATGCAAGAAAGGAAGGACTTGGAGGATTCCTATTGTAGAATGATCACATGATCTGTTATGAATCATGGAAGTTAAAAGAGAATGACCAAAATTACCCTACACATGATATTGAGCTAGCTGCCATCGTCCACGCTTTGAGGATGTGGAGGCACTACCTCATGGGAAGGAAATTCCTTCTGAAGAAAAAAAATACGAGTCTGAAATATTTATTCAATCAACTAGATTTGAACACAAGGAAAGGCAGGTGGTTGGATTTCCTTCGTTAGTACCATTTCAAGCAAAATAACATTAAGGCAAAAGAAAATAAGATTGCCGATTCTTTGAGCCGATGAATTCATATGATATACGAGGTGACTTTGAGTCAAATCAATGCATATTTTCATGACAAGATTAGAGCGGCCAACATAGTTGGCGACTACTATTGTAGTGTCCCTCTCAGCCTTTGATGCCAATAAGAGACGAAACGAAGAAAAAGAAGAAAAAACTTTGTTTCTTTATTACTATAAAAGGGTCCAACCTGTTAGGCAAACTTTACAAGAGATTTCATGTCTAATATTTTAGAACCATGTGCATTAAACAAAGCAATCATTTAATAATTTCCTGTAAAGTAATTCACAGCAGGCCATCATTATAGTGCCCTGAAAGACTTATTATGCATATTATAAAAATGACAATTTAACACTAACCTTTTCATTAACTTTCATAGTATTACCTACCGTTTCCTCAACTAGGTCGCAAGTACATAAATAATAGGAACTAAACATTTAGACAAAAATGCATAGAGATGGCATCAAAACATCATGAGGCAAAAGAATGGAAAGGACACAGCGGATACGTGGTTCACCTCGTCCACGAGGCTATGCCCACCAAAGTTAGGCATCCTTCTTTATTCATAAAATTAATCACCAATCAAGGTGTACAATCTACATCATAAGTGATGTATCATCAGCTCTTCATACAGAAATAGGAAAACCTCATCATGAGGCCCACATAATAAACCATATTTGGACAAACTCCTAGAGTAGGCACGGCCTCTACTCTAGAGTTTATTAAGGAAACAATTAAATTACATATCTGTACCAATACATAAGTCTTTTCTTTCGTGAGGTTATGACCTGAGGTAATTAGTTCAAGTCCCCCAGACAAAGGTGTTCCAAAAGTTCTGAGGCCATAAATTCCTTTGCAATGATTTCCAGAATAAACCATATTCTTCGTCTGTCTTTCAAGAATGCAAGTTCTTTTATCAACCAACATATTCTGCTATAGATATAAGTTCTTTTATTAATAATTTCCTTTATACTATAAATCCAATAGTACATCTTAGTGCTTTAATCAATTAATACATTTACGCCATAAATACAACATAATCAATAGAAAGGGATCAAGGGTTGATTTCCCCAAAGAGAGAGCTTCCCCAGCATAAATGGGAACCCTCTATAGATAAATATGTAGTCCAGATGTTAAAGGTATCAAGGATTAATTCTAAAAATGAGATTAATAATGCAGATCTAATATTGCACTTAACTCAGTTAACTAACATGGAACGTTTCTTTTTAAAAGAGAATCACCTAGGCCCCTTTCGAATAAAATATAAAGCACTGGAATCAATTTCAGAAAAAAGGGAATTTTCCACCCTACATATGATCCTTGCATCAACAATAACTAAAAGGAAATTGTCCAATTATCATGAGATATATTTCATCAAAATGTAATCGCTCAGCTTCACTGGCTTGAATAATACAAACATTCAAATGGAAAATCAAAGACACCAAACAATCGGCATAGGATCAATTTCATGAACTAAGATTGCCCAGTTCCATTTGGTTTTCAGCAAGACATATATTCAAAAGAAATCAGAGATACCAACACTCCACATAGGGTCGATTTCATCAATTAAAGTTTCCCAGCTTCTTTTGATTTTCGACAAGACAAACAATCAAATAAAATCAGAGATGCCAAATAATGGGCTTGGGCTCAATTTCATCAACTGAAATTGTCCAACATTATTCGATTCATGATAGATTAAGACGATAAGGAAAAATGCTTTCAGCAGCAAATGGATCTTTCTATTCCCACATCCAGAAAAGAATAACCTAGATAGAACCAAAACGAAGGGCAGAGTTCTAGGACAGATCAGATCCTTCGAATCTCATACCCCTCTCCACACAAGCCAGCGCAGAACAAAAACTGAGCACAATCCTATGCTATAAATCATAGTACGACTAACACACATACCCTGGGCGATAGACTTTTCGAACGTACCCTGAAATGCAAAATATGACTCTTTCATATCTATTGTGTGCAAGTAAAATACAACGCCATATCCAAACATAACAATGGTAAATCTCATCCAAGAAGTTAAAGCATATAAAACCTCAACCCTACCCATATTTCTTAAGCATAGCTGAATGTAAGAAAGATGCATACATCGGTTGTGAGAATAAATCGATCGTGCATCTAACAGATCTACTCATTGCATTTCATGGGTTAAGAGGAATACGTAGATAATAATAAAAGAAACCTAGCAGGGCTGGCCAGAAACTGTAAAGGGCCCAACAGAAATTAAACACTACAGATATTATGCAGATCAAGAATAAGGGACAGTTTAATAACCAAATCTCAAAACATGCAGGGAACAACCCACGTTCTCACATCAGCAGGCCACGCTATACTCCAGGCAGCGATCCGATTTTTCCCTAAGCCTCGCGGACCATCATGGTTCTCGCGCAATCATATTTCCTTCATCATATGGTAGAGTTAAGCAAAAACTCCCTCGATCAGACCTAGGTGTGCCACATATTACATAGGCTCGATTTTTACTAGCGTTGGATCCGTCTATTGGAGATAGGCCTTTTCAGGTAAGGGAACCTTGCGAGTTCGAACCCCATATAAACAAAATGCTACCATAACAAAACTATCCTCATTCAAACTATGTCAAATTGCGGGACACAAAAACAATTTGTCATACGGCCATCGAATTACATGGGCTCTGACCCATAAGGGAGTAGTCGGGGGTTATAAAAAGATATACCAGAACACTGAAAGTAGACCGAACTACGCAGATAGGGTTTTCTTATGTAATACTAAATTTCCCAACAGAGATGGCCATACCAGGTAACCTCATTTGATGTTCGCTACTACGTCAGGTGGAAATGGAAGATCAGGTGCTCACTAGACTGGTGCCCGTATCTATCGATTACGTTCCTATCATCTCCAGCAATCAAGCAAATGCTAACATATCAAGGAAGGAAAAAACAATGCTGAGCGAAATAGGATTGGCATGCATATTTCGGTCCCCCCCAGAGGCCCCCCAACAGTGAGGATTTATTCCCTTCCTCGCCCTAGCGATTCCAAGATTCGTGCTTACGAATTCCTGGTAAGCTGCCACCATGAGTGTTCAGTCAAGGCCAGAAAATATGGCCTCCCCAAAATGGGGCATTCATGATCAATGGTTATTAGCTTAAATTCATCCATAACATCTCCTCAAAATTCTATGCAAGCCCAGGCGTTTTCCATAACGCCTCCACAGTTAAATGGTTATAACCCTAAGGCTAAATAAATTGGCGTTGCTCTTTTCCACCAAAATAAAACTATATACCATGATCCTTTGGTATTCAACTAACAATATATA
>LPNX011226128.1:169875-193530 GCA_001517045.1 Pseudotsuga menziesii | reverse complement strand
TATATATATATATATATATATATCAACAGTAAACAAATCAAAATACTATCTATAAATGTACATTAACAATTATAGAATGGAAGTATGAATCTAATCAATTTAAATCTTCTAGGGTTTGCATTTTAAATATTAACCTTAGGTTGTAAGATATTTTATATACCACGTTTATCCAGGGTTTATTTATTAGTTTACTTCATCAAGTTTAATTTATCCACAAATGTTCATCAAGGGTTTTTCACCGTAGTTTTAATTCCTGTATTAGTTTTACTAATAGAACTGGGTTAAGTACAAACTAGGTTTATTTCAGATCTATTATTTATCTATTTCTTTGGTCTTCATACTTTACTAACATATTCCATTTGTCAGCAGAGGCATGTTTTGGAATTTCGTAAACTAGTTCAGAGGTAAGTTATATATATAGCTATAAGTATAAACTTACAACCTAGATAACCTAACATATTATCTAGAAACTAAACTACTATATTATATATAAATATATATAAACATCAACAGTAAACAAATCAAAATACTATCTATAAATATACATTAATAGTTATATAATGGAACTATGAATCTAATGAATTTAAGTACAAACAATAATTATTCCTAAGATAAATACACCAGTAAAGACCTTCCAAGGTCTACATATTTAAATACAAGATAATTACCAAAAAATTCCATTAAAATTACCATGATCATAAGACAAGAATAGAGTGAGTATTGTGACCATTCTTTGGTCCAAAGATTAAGTCTCTTTTCATTATTTAAAATCCACAAAATCAAAACTTGTGCCACAAAAATCAAATAGTCTCATTTAAATATCACTCATAGCCATACTAAAGCAATTAACTAGAATAATACCATAATCATTAATAAATGCACGTAGTAATTTCATAAGGTCTAGAAATGAATCTTGTAGACTATCATTTCTAATCACTACATAACCACGAAACCATCATATTAAAAACCCCAATATAAATTCATACATAGGAATCTTTTCCATTTTACAAACCATATTGAAATATCTACACAGTCCTAAGTAATTACAAGGGTGGACAGGAATCAAATCCTGTGGGCATCCAAGCCCCAATTCGCATCCACATAAAAATACAATTGGTTACATCAACCACGAACAGGATTTGAACCCTATGGGTATTTGTTTACCAAGCCCACTCTATACATACAACATATGTGGGCTACATTATTATTAACATCAGTACTTTTAATAATAAACATCTACTCTTCAGCCAAGTGATAAGACTTAAGCTCTGCCCCTACATTGTAATCATGGCCTCGACCAAATTAATTAAAACACATAGTCCCTTAAAATTAAGTCTACAATGATGAATGCCATCATAGGGTTGCACCCATGGCTCTTTCACATATCAACATTATATACTAATCAATGAAATAATGATAGTAATGAAACTATCGAGATATATCACCGGAACCTTGCGAAAGTCTCATGCTACTCACAATAAGGCCTCAGCCCAAACTCTATCAACTATTATAGTTAAATTAAAACACTTAATACACAGTACATCCATGAAGGCGAATGCAACATTTAACCCACAGAGTAAAAAATAGTGTGACATTAATTCAAAAAATACACAGTAAATGTAATAACCATTGCCAACTCTTAAATGCAGTATAGACCTATATACACAGTAAATCCAATATCATAAGTCATTTTACACAGTTGTTACAAGGGATATGGCACCATTGCAAAAAATGGTGTTTCCGAGGCATCAAAACCCCAAATCCAAAATACAAGTTAGAATACCATAAATATATACACAAAACCTATAAGGGCACTAAGATTCGCTCCACGGCTTAAAAGCATTAATAAAAATAAAAGTCCAAGTCTGTTAACACATGCCCAAGGGCACATCAAAACCTGACAAAGAAACTCCAAACCAAACGATGAGGACAAAACCCTGTTAGACCGAGAGATAACAAGCGTAGGCTTGTTTGATAGGATTACCTTACACCTTGGCATCACCCACAAACTAGTCGCCAAGTTTGATCCACGCTGTTGTTCGACGAACTTGTCACCTGCAAAAACCAAAGCCACAAGAAGTCAGAAGTATGCATTCCAAGTAAACAATATTAAACCATAACACTCTTAAGAAACCCAAAGCATTGTATTACCTTGATCTAGCTAGCAGTTCCCTCCATTTTTCCCTTGCACAAAGCCGATATCAAACCCAAAACAACCAAATGAAATGGCATGCCATCGTGGAAGCCAAACCCTATGTTGGGTCTGCCACAATCCCCAAGGAGCATTAATGGCACCAGCGTGGTGTCCATTATCAAAATAAAACCCACATTCCTATAGTTTGCGAATGATTCATTAATATTGGTATTGATTCCATGCTATGCCTTAAACCTTATCGCTTAAAGCTTCAAACCTTATTATATAATTCGCCACCCCAATATTGTTCAGGAGGTATGGTGAAAGGTATTTTATAATGACAGTCCTTATAATATAACGTGCCAACCCATAGTTAACACCAAGTAGAATATATGTTATTCATTGTGAACCATAGGTTTAAGCTTAAAACCTTTCTTACCATGCCCTAATCTTCAATCTTATGGACCATGGCATATGAAATATTTTTTTTATAAATAAGAGATTATATTATGATACAAAAAGTTACAAAAAAAGTCTAATCCAAAGGTCGATGGAGCTTGACCTTCAGCCCAAAATGACTAGGCTTAGAAATGCATGTCTCTACTGACAAAACCATGAAAATGACCAGGCTTGGAAATGCCTGTCTCTTTTGACAACCCAAAACTGGTGTCTTACATCTCTAAAATCCTGATAGCAAAACAACGGAAAAGAACCGAAACGGTCCTGAGACCTATTAGATAGACAGCCCGGTAACAAGAAATACATTTAACTGAAAACAGACCAAAGAAAAGGAAACCTCCGCATACCAAGAAGAGTACAATGCTTCGCAAAAAGACACAAAGGCCCAATAAATGTCCAAAGAGACCTCTCTAACTTCCCGCCTCACTGGGTGGGTTATGATGTTGATCCTCCTGGGGGGGCTGCATGGCGGAGGCTGGAGAGTTAGTTGGACTATTCCCTGGGTTAGAATATTTGGAACCAGGGTTGACCAACATATTTTGACCTATCTGCTCCAGAAGACGAAACCCCGCCACGCTTTCTTGTTGTCCTCTACGGATATTTTCCAGGGCATCATAGAAGCCCTAAGCTATTTGAATTTTTTTTTGGATGTCTCTAGCTAATAGGATGCGCACCAACCAGAATGGATTGGGAATCAATGGGCATCCCATTAACCTCTCGAACTCCCAAAGGAGATCAATCTCCATGATCGCAATAAATGAATCGATTGCAGTAGGTGTCTCGGCCATATACTGGTCTCCCTAGTTGAAGGGAGCAGCATTCGGAATGCCCTTATCATGGGACATCGAATCCTCCTCAGGACTAGGAAAAGCTTCACGGGGATTACAACCATGATTTGGGCCATGTGCTCTAGACCGAGCCCTCCATACCCTCGACATGGTGCAGTCACTCAAGAAGATAGAGGACAGAAGCAGAAGGGAAAACATAGACTTGGATAGGTCCATGGGCTCCCCTAGAAGCACATAAATAGGGCCATCTGCTACTGACAAAATCCTCCTACAGCCTTCTTCCTTAAATCCCCCTGAGCTTGCCATAGTGCCCTGCCACTCTCCACGCTCAAGCTCATCTTTCACCTTTTGTGAATGATTCACATCCTTAAGTTTTATAGAAGGCTAGAGGATACAAGCCTCCATCATAGATATCAATTTATCCAAATCAATCGCAGGTATATTACCTACACTTCCAACCTTCCTCATTCCCACGGATCCAGCTTTAAGGTGACCCTTGCATTACATATAAAGCCACTCTCTCCTTCCACACTTGGGACTTCCTAGCTTGGATTCTATGTGCTCCGTACTCGGGCCGCGTGTAAGGCACGGATAAATGAGAAAGAACCACATTTTAAGGAAGACATGATCATGGGTTAAGACATGCCTTAACGTACCGCAGCTGGAAATTAGAAAATCCCTTGTCCTACCAATTTTATTGACTAGACCTTTGCAGGGCCTCCCTAGATGTTGACATGTTGGCTTATTGCCTTCCCTTGGATCAGAACCATCTTTCATTCGCATGCAGAATATAGAGAGTTTTGCCTCATGTCATCATCTTCCAGCTTGGAGCAGCTACTCTGAATTCGATGGGTTTTTTCACCATCCTCCTTTGTCTCTGCATGGAAAGAATACTCGCTCTCCACTCCTACGTTAGCCATGGCATCGACCACCTTGTTCCCTTCTTACTTAACATGCTTTAACAGAAAGGCTTCCTCTCCTGTGAGGATCTACCTGAGGACATTTAGCCTACTCTCCCATCTCCATTTTTTGGACACTTGGGTCATTAAGGATCCTGCTTGAAGTTTGTGTGCAATGTTAATTATGATATGGGAGTCACCCTCCACCACCAAAGGAAATTTACCCATTTTCTTTTCCTAGTTCAAGGCATTGATTAAACCTTCCAGCTTGGCCATGTTGT
The DNA here is from genome assembly GCA_001517045.1 of Pseudotsuga menziesii. NCBI lineage: Eukaryota > Viridiplantae > Streptophyta > Pinopsida > Pinales > Pinaceae > Pseudotsuga > Pseudotsuga menziesii. The sequence goes on along the minus strand of LPNX011226128.1, from coordinate 188,969 downwards.
TTGTGTTGGACCCTATGGATCCCCAGAACAAACTGAGGATGCTTCCCTTCGAATTTCTGATGACACCTCCATATCTAGCTGGTCCTGGATTTCCTTTGGCCCCGCTGTCTACATTGAGTTTGAAGGACCCTTCTGGTGGGGCATTTCAGAACAGCAAGCTGGAGGCATGCACATGATGCGAATGAGAAATCGAGTTGTTTGGAGGTATTTATTCTAACCCAAAAGCATGCAGAATACTATGTTCATTTCTTTCCACTACATATTCTTCCTGCGACCAAGAATGCAATGATATAGTTTCTTTCATGTGGGTTTCTATGGAATTCCATATTTCTTCAAGTGTCCTTGCTTTGTTCTCGAATGTTTGTTTTTTTCTAGTTTTCCAAATTTCCCAAATTGTGAAGCGAGGGGAAAGTTCCCATAGGTGATTCACTATTTTGCTTTTGAAACTGTTTATGGGCCAGTCAGCAATTGTGATATCCGGTCGTCCCCTGTGTCTGTGATATTTTCTAAATATTGTTTTCCGTTTCTCCCATAAGGAGTTAGCAATCTTGCATTCGTACAGTAGGTGATTAATAGACTCATCATTCTCTTCGCACATGTAGTAGTGGGACGGACCATGAAAACCTCTGACCTGTAGGTTATCCCAAGTTAGGATGTGGCGTTTTATAACCAACCAATAAAAAATAGAGATTTTGGGCCACCATCCTCCCTTCCAGATTTTAATCCATTTGGCTTCTGGAGCAATGTTTTGGGTTTCAGTTAACAATCCTAGGGATTCTTTTCTATTGAAGTTTCCTCAGTTCGTATACCCCCATATTATCTTCTCAGGATTCTCATTCTTGGAAAACCTTTTCTTGTAGAGCTTCGATAAGAAATTTTTGATGTCTTCCCCTGGTGCTTTGTCTTGCCACCATATTTTCTCCTTCCATGTTGTAAACCTCTGATCTATATTGTCATTGTCCCAGAACTCCGCCACCTTAACCAATGATTTATTTTGGAGGAGGGGGCATAATAGAGGTGTGTCTTCCCCACATGAAATAGTAGGTTCCTGGTTCAAAGCTTCGCTTGAAAATCTTGCATTTTGACGGTTCCGAATTTCCCACAAACTGTGTTTTTGAACTAGACCCCTGTTTTCTTGAGTAGTCTTCCATATGCTGGAGCCTAGTAGATTTTCATTGAACCTTATAAGGGATTTTTGTGGCCAGTGTGTCACATATTTCAAGTGCCACAATTTGGGCCAAGGCTCATCTTTATAGTTCACCGACCTCCACCAGATTTTTGCACTCATGACTTTGTTATTATCCAGTGGGTCTCTGAGGCCCAATCCTCCCATACCCTTTGGGGTGAAAATGGTTTTCCAATCCACCAGAGGCCATTTTCTATTGTCTTTCATTCCCTCTCAAAGGAAATTCCTTTGGATATTCCTGATTTGTTTGATGATGGATTTTGGGGCTGCCAGAACTGAGAAAAGATACATGGGCATGGCCTGTAGTACTGATTTCACGAGGATTAGTCTGCTTAGAAAATTGAGAGCTCTGAAGGTCCGGAGGCTGATATTTTTGTTAATTTGTCTAGCATTTCTTTCCAAGAGACTAGTTTGATAGTTTATTCTACCAAAGGTGCTCCGAGATGCTTAGAGGGAAGGCTGCCTTCTGTAAATTCCAAGATCTTGAGGATGTTTCTCTTGGTAATCCTGGGGGTGTTGAAGAAGTAGGTCTGAGATTTCTCCTTGTTGATTTCGAGGCCACTAGCTGTAAGAAACATATTCAAATAATATTTTATTCCCTTGGCTTCATGCACTTAGGATGGGCCCATCAGCATGTTGTCATCCATGAACTGTTGGTGGGTTTGGGGATCCATTCCTTCAGTTAGGGACAATCAATGAATTTTGTTGTCAGCTTTCCTGTTCTTGAGCATCCTACCAAGCCCTTTAGGTGCAATAATGAAGAGGAAAGGAGAAAGGGGGTCTCCTTGTCTAATACCTATGCTTGCATTGAAGGGGCTCAAGGGAGATCCATTAACCAAAAAAAGTAGAGGAGACCATATTCATGATCCAATTAGTCCAATATTACTCAAATCTAAATGCTTTTAATATACCACCCAAGAATTTCCAATTCAATTTATCGTAATATTTAGAGAGGTCAAGTTTCAGAGGCGTACCTGGAGTCCTGGTTTCTTTGAGGGAGTGGATAGCTTCGTGGACTACAATTATTCCATCCAAGATTTGTCTTCCTTCCACAAACCCAGCTTGCTACAGAGAAATGATAAGAGGTAGGAGGGGTTTTAAACTATTAGCTATTACCTTGGAGATAATTTTATAGATCACATTGCACAGGGCGATCAGTCTTATTTTTCCAGGGTCTTTGGTTCCACTTTATTTTGGAATGAGAGCCAGAAAAGTCAAATTGAGAGCTTTGAGAATGCTCCCCAATTTCCAAGAATCCTCCACCAGGGCCACTATTTCTTATTTCAACCATTCCCATCCGGCGTGGAAAAAATTTGTGGTGAAGCCATCCAGGCCCGATGCTTTATCTTTAGCCATTTGATTAACAACATCTCTACCTCTGCCATCTCGATGGATTTGCTGAGTATTTGGTTGTGGTCCTACGTGATGAGCTTGGGGATGTGGCTTAACACATCTCTTTGAGCTTCCTGCCTATATCTATCCAGTTCCTATAGGAGGTTATCAAAGTAAGAGTTTAGGGCGTTCTCCAAATATTCTTGGGATTTGGCGATGCTTTCATCCTCCTTCTTCATTATATCCATCTGGTTTCCCTGCCTGTGTTGAATGGCCGCATTATGGAAAAAAATAGTGTTTCGTTCTGCTTCTTGGAGCCATTTAATTCAGGACTTTTGGTTTCAGTAGACTTCCTCTTGTCTCTCTCTTTGATTGAATTCTTGCAATAAGGTCTTTTCCTGAAGCCTCAGTTCTTCAGTGTAACCAGTGAGCATTACTTGAGACTGAAGTTGTTGGATCTTGATCTCTAAAACCTTCTTTCCTTGGAATATATTGCGAAAGGATTCCTTATTCCATTTCTTGATGTAGTCTTTAAGGTGTTTAAGCTTTTGTTGAAATTGATACATGTGGGTACCCCTAATAGCAGGGGAACTTTCCCACCAATCTGTGAGTTTCTCCTAAAAGTCCGGTTGGAGGAGCCAGAATTTTTCAAATCTTAATAGTCTGTGAGGGTTGATCTGACATTGTCCCATTCCAATATAATGGGCCAATGGTCCAATCCTGTCGTTGGAAGGATGACCGCTTTGAGTTTGCCCCGAGCCATCATGATTGATTCTGAAAGCAGTAATCTATCAAGTCTGCATGCTCATCCTCTATCCCCTGTCTATTTATTATTCCATGTGAAGATACCATTGGAATTTTTGACATCAATCAGGTCCAAATCCATGATGGTGTTATTGAAGAGAGTACTCGCGATATTTAAGTTTCGGATACCACTTTTTTTTCATCTAGTTTTCTTATGAGGTTCAAGTCACCTACTATAATCCAGGATTCATCTTGAACTAAAGTTTTAAGGTCTCATAGTGATTCGAGAAAAGCAGGCTTTTGATCCGCCCTCGGGGGGCCATAAACATTGGGGATGAGTCATCTTATTCTAGTGCCGAGAATGTGGAAATCAACTGAGATAGTACAAATGGTGGTAAGAAAACCTAATAAGGACAGCATATGAGGGTTCCAAATAATTCCCGAACCACCTGCCACACCTCTGGCATCAATTGAAATCAACTTGCAACCCTTCCACACTTTTTGGGCTATACTTGCTAGTTCTTATCCTGAGCATTTAATTTCTCGTGGGAAGATTATCCCTGATTTTTCTTTGTCGATTCTTCTTTTAAGGAGGTGCTTCTTCCGATATTCCAGGTTGTAATCTGCATTAAGAAGGAATTAATTGGAAGGGGAAAGGGTTGCATCTATTGTTGGATACTTCCCTGAAGCCACCAGTTGTTATCCTATTTCTTTGATTCTCTGGACATTGCTCGGTCTACCTCTTTTATCTTTCTTTGTATTTTTCCCTTTCCTGTCTTTGACTTTGAGAGATTCAGTCATGAATCCTAGGGTGTTCATGCTTTTAGCTTGGATGATCGCTTTCTATAGAAGGGACACTTGTTGTAGGGGAATCTGCATTGGATCTTTATCAGAGTAGGCTGCTTCCATTATGTCCAGATCTAGGTCCCCTATTTCCATGTCCTTAGAAACAACTTCCCCCATTCCTAAGTCTTTTTGGGTTTCCTCAGGTCGGTTCTGAGGAAGGGAATCCGGGATAGTTTTCTTAGAGCCATGAAAATCTGTTGGGGATAAATTCTTATCTGATCCTTGTGTTTCATTTTCCTTTTCCTCTTGTTTTTTTCCTAGGGTTTTGTCTTTCATAGCGTATGTTTTTTCCTTGGCTGATTCTTTTAGCTGATCTTCTTGAAGGGTCTCGAATCTGTCCTGGGTCTTCACTCTTTTGTGAATTTCCAGACACGAGATCTTTCTAGCTTGCCTCTTTTTGTTCTGAATCTTGGCAAATCCCTCCACATCCAGAAGTTCTTGATCATTCTTCCCTCCTAGTCTCTTGTTTTGGGGACAATCTCTGAACAGATACCCATGTTCATGGAATCTCCTACATCATAATGGGATTTGCTCATAGTCTATATCTTGAAACCATTCCTCATCTTCCCATGTTAATTCCATTCGATTTGTTAAATCTTTTGATATGTCCAGGTAGATGCAGATCTTGGCATACAAGATGTATTTCCTCTATCTAGTTTGTTCAAAGACTTTGATGAAGGTCCCCAGAGTGTTCCCTATGTCCATTAAGATTTCTTCCTTCTAGTATTCCATAGGGAGAGAATACATTCTCATCCATACTGGTGCAGTTGTCATATTTTCTTTGTTTGGGTCAAATCTCTCTTTCAAGGGTCTCAAGAAGAGACCTGCCAAGTTGAAGAAGTAGGGACCATTCTCAAAAATTTTAGTTCTGTCCTCTTCATTGAATAATATAATGGTAAAGAAACCTTTAGTTCCCAGTTGGAGGTCATAGTGTCCTTGGGGTTTCCACGTTGAGTTAATCCACCATACCGGAGTCTTTTCTGTGGGCCAGATCCCCATGAATTTTCCTATGAGGGACCTTTCTTTCATATATTGAATTTCCTCCTTGACTCTTTCTGATTTGATCTATAGACATGGAATCATTTTGGATTTCGGGATGCATTGTCTTGACCTTCTTGTACCTTGGTTAGTTGCTTCCTCTTTTCTTGTTCCACTACACCCTTGCCCTTCTTTGGCTGTTGTCTGGGAATTTATTATTGCTTTTCCTTTGTCATTTTCTGATACCAAGATTATTGTCTCTTCCTCCAATGCTTTAGACCTTCCTCGGTCCCTCTCCCCCCGAGGAGGAGTAGGAACCATCTCGAGAGTTACTGCTGCACCACCACCAACCTGCTGAGCCACCAAGAAAACCAATTCCTACCATTCACTGTACACTTGCAGAGCTCATTGTATGTATGTTATGTTATTTACTCCACCATGGCATATGAAATATGCCATGGTAATGATTAACATTTATAAAATCAAAGGTCTGATATTTAAACCAAGATTATAACCTGCAAATAGAAATAAAGGATATGTTAAGAGTTAGATTAAAATAAACATGAAAGGAAAAAATGATAGGATAAGAATAATTGATCAATAAATACCTAATGATAAACAATAAGGATTCAATGAGAAAGCTTCAGTTTTAAGTAACCAATTTATTGTCGCAAGGTAAAACTACAAGTCAAATGAAAGAGGTGCCTTATTTCCAAGCGAACTACGTAAGCCTATAGACAAGTAAACACTTTACCTCTGAGACCGTCATGGGAGAACAAGTCCCACCACTCCACCATTTTGTTTCCACAAACAAAGTTAAGTTAGGACTTTGCAAATAAACTGTAAACTTTCGTAGAAATGAATAGGTATATAACCAAGTAAATAACACTTATACAGTAAAGTAAAAACATAAGAAACATTTAGTAATCAGCACCATGAATTCAAAAGTAAAATATAGTAACAATCCTATGTAAGAGCAAGATAGTAAAATGGAATAACAACTTACGACCAAAATAGTGGTACATTTATTGTGTATATTTCACAAATTAAATAATGTTCTGCATAGGTAGTTTTACTAGCCTACTAATTTTTAATTTTTTTTTCAATTTTTTGGGACATTACAATAGTGCTTCAGGGTCCACATTATACTCAGAAATATCCAGTTCAGACATCCATGTTGCATCTTCAATTGGATGATCTTTCCACTTGACCAAATATTGAAAATAATGTTTTTTGTTGGTTTTCTTTGGAATTCTTTTGTCAAGGATAACTTGAATATGTGGTTGTTCTTTCTGTGGTAACAATCCTTACCAATATACAAATGGATCATCTTCACTTAAAATTATTTCTATCTAAACACTTCATTATTTAAAAGGATATAGATCTAAAACATTAAAAATTGAAGGAAGTTCTAATTCATAAGCATTTACAAAATACTTCCTCAATATTTTGCAAGGTCCCATTTTATTGAGCTTCATTTTATTGTCAGTCCCCTTAGGGAACCTTTCCTTTTTAATTTATTCCATTACTAAATCTCAAATCTGAAAATTAACATCCCTTCTCTTCAAATTTTCTCTATGTTTATACTTCCCAATACTTTCTTGTAACTTTCTTTTAACATTTTCTTGTATCTCATGCATAGTGAATGGAAAATATTCACCATGTGATCTTCTCCTTTCTTGTTCTCCCAAACTTTTGAGTTCATACACTCCTCTTGGGTGCATACACAATATAAAAATGAATCATACGTGTACTTCTATTAGGTGAATCGTTGTAAGCAAATTCAGCTTGAGGAGCTAAATCCCATTGCTTCAGATTCTCATAAGAAATACTTCTCAATATGTTTCCCAATATCCTATTTACACTTCAGTCTAACCATCAGTATGAGGGTGATAAGAAGAGTTAAAACTAAACTTAGTACCCAATTTCTTGCATAAGGTTCTCCAAGAATGACCAACAAATTTTGTACCCCTATCAGACACAATGCTCAAAGCCATACCATGCAACTTCATTATTTCTAAAAAGTACAAATTAGCAATATGGGTTGCATCATTAGTCTTCTTACAAGCAATAAAATTGGCCATTTTAGAAAATCTATCCACTGCCACAAAAACATAATCATTTCCCCTCTAAGCTTTAGGAAATCCTAGAACCAAATCCATATAGATGTAATACCAAAGCCTAGTTGGAATAGGTAGGGTTTGATATCATGCTGCATTATAAGCCAAAAATTAAAAGGACTCACCTAAGCAAATGTTTTGTCTTGCCCAAAATGAGTTGATAAACCTCCACTGTGTCTCTGTTGTATCATATTTTCTCTCATGGAACATTTAGGAATGCACAATTTACTACTTTTGAACAACAATACTTATTGTATCATGTATTCCCATTTACTTTTATTGTGGGAAATTGGATTCTCACAATTTGCATATATATGCTTAAAATAAACATATTTCTTATACATATTAACCAAATTTTGAAATCCGAAAATACTAACCTTAATTACATGCAATATCAAATTTACTCTACTCAAATCATCATGAACCTTATTAGATTTTCCATTTGGATGCTTGATCACAAAGATAAAGTTCCACAAAAATTCCACCCACTTAGCATGTTTTTTATTCAATTTTGGTTGACTATTTATAAATTTCAAAGCATGATTATCAGAATATAAAACAAACTCTTTGGGAACCAAGTAATGCCTTCATTTCTTGAGAGCTTGCAAAACAACATATAATTCTTTATCAAATGAGGAATACATTTTATTTGCATCATTTAATTTCTCACAGATGTATGCTATTGGTCTATGTTATTGACTCAGAACATCCCCTATTTATATCCGGCTAACATTTGTCTCTACTTGAAAAACTTTGTCAAAACTTGGCAAAGCCAGAATAAGTTTCTCAATAATATTCTTCTTCAACAAATTGAATTTTCAGTCAATTGCTTCTATCCACTTGAAAGGTTGTCTACTTCCCCTGCAGGTGTCTATTATAGGTGCAAAAATTTGACTAAAATTCTTGATGAATTTTGTAGAAAAAACTTTAAATACCATGAAAATTTCTTATCTCATATGCATTCCTTCAAGTCTACTAATTCAAAATTGCTTTCAACTTCTTTGGATCCATTTTAACCCTTCTTTTGAAACCACGAATACCAAACAAATCAATTCTTTCTTGAGGAAACTACACTTTTTCAGATTAATAAACAACTTCTCTTTCTGCAGGGTTTCCAACACCAATTTCAGATGTCTCAAATGTTCTTATTTATTCTAATTGAAACTTAGAATATGATCCATATACACTGTCACACATTTTCCATTGTATTTTTTCAAGACCTCATTCATCAATCTCATAAAAGTTCTAGGTGCATTAGTAATCCAAAATGGAATTACTAACTTCTCATACAGTCCATTGTTAGCCTTAAATGTAGTCTTCTATTTATCCCCCTCTCTTATCCCTATTTGATGATAACTACTTTGAAAAATATATGTTTGAAAAATACTTTGAACCACTCTGACACTCCATCAAATCATCAATATGAGGTAAGGGAAATATGTACCTAATAGTGATATTATTAATTTCTTGGGAGTTAGTGCACATACCACATCCACCATCCTTCTCTCGGATAAGAACAATGGGTACTGCACAAGGAATCAAACTTTCTTTCACCAAACCTTTTTCCAATAACTAATGCATATGTTCTTTGATCTCTTCATTCTCTTCAGGATTCATTCTGTAAGCTTCCTTATTAGGTAAAATTGCACCAGGTATCAAGTCAATGTCATGACTAAGACTTCTCATAGGAGGTAAAGAATTTGGAAACTCATCCACAATAATATGAGCATAATCATCCAACAAAATTTTTACTTCAGTAGGAAAATCATCTAAATTTGTAGAAGTTAAAATTACCTTTCGTTTACCAAAAAGGCAAAAATGCAGTTATTCTTCTTTCTTGAATTCTTGCAACAATTATTTCCCAGTCATCAGGAAAATATTGGATCTTGAACCTTCTTGGATTGCTTCATGCTGCAAACCTGACAGTATATGCCTCCTTCCATCCTTTTCCATACAATAAGTGTTTTTTCTTCCATCATAAACAACTTTTCTTTCATACTGCCATGGCCTCCGTAAGAGTATATGGCATACATCAAAGGAATTATATCACATAATACTACATATTTATAAGTACCAATTTGAAGCTCTGCATTGTATTGCTCATTCACCAAGAGTTGGTTTTCTTTCTTACAACCAGGATACTTTGTAACACTAGTGAATTTGACGACAAATTACGACGAATTAAATTTCCAATTTTCAACATATTGATGTCGGCAATTCAAATATTTTATTTCTTTTAAAATGCCGATGGAATTTCACTTCAATTTCGACAAAGAAATACACTCGTTGGATTTCCAATACCCAATTTTCAAAACACCGACATCAAATGGCACTCTAGATCCGTGAGACAATCGACAACCTCTCCTTCATATGTGTCAAATATGTGATGAATCACTCCACGATGGAATCCAACGAACCTCCTTAATACTTGTCTAATCACCGACGGACTTAAGGAATTTGTAGTTTCACATAGTCATTGTATCTGATAGATATATGAGGGCAGATTCCTCTCCAAAAATGTCTTAAAACTACAGACTCTTTGTTCGATTACACAGGGTACTCCCAAAAGACCGAACACCTTGAGAAACCACTTCACACAAATAGATCACAGATCAACACACTGATGTTTGTCACGTGGTTAAAACCCTCGATAGGGAAATAGTCCATGGCCCCATCCAAATAGCTACTTGGAGCAATTTATTATAAAAAATAAATAAAGTTACATATGAGCTTCTCATAATTGATCAACTAGCCAAGGACCCTCCATGCTCTTTAAATAGATATCATGGACCAATCGGGTGTTAAGCCATAAATCAATGGTAGGTATGATCTAAGAGAATTTAAACCGTCAGATCACTTTATGTCTAAAGCATATCGTGACCATCGGATTAGAATATTTACAAATGCATACTAATGCATACTAAACAAACACACTTTACCTAATGGATATATTACACAAGTTGATCTTAAATAACTCCTAAGTGTCTAAATATCCTAACATCCCCCCTTAAGAACAACTTGGAATAAAATTGAATGATTTACAAAAGTGATACTATTAGGAGAAGGAAGGAGGAATTAGAGCCTATCCCCACTTAAGGACACATTCCTAAGATCCTAACATAGATTGAAGTTTAGAAAAATTTGCTTCTGTAAGAGACTTGGTGAATATGTCTGCAACTTGATCATCTGTAGGGAAATAGAGCATTTCAAAAACACGATCATGAACAAGATTTATGATGAAGTGCATGTGTAGCTCAATGTGTTTGCTGCGCTGATGTAGAACTAAATCATTGGAAAGCTTGGTGGCCCTTTGATTGTTGCACCAAAGTGGAGTAGTCTGCTGTTGCTCGAATCAAAATTCTAAAAGGATCTGTCGAAGCCATAAAGCTTCCTGACTGGCATTAACTGTGGCTCAATATTTTGCTTATGCTGAAGAAAGAGCAAGATCTTGTTTTTTCTTACAAGCCCAAGTGATAGGTCCAAATCCCAGACTTAAAACATAACCTAGAGTAGACTTTCAATCATCAAGATTGTCGGCCCAATCTGAATCAGTGAAACCAACCAACAAAGGTTTCCCCCCTATACTATAATGAATCCCAAACTGAATTGTACCTCAAATATATTGAAGTATTTTTTTTGTTGCTTTCCAATGACTTTCATGAGGTGTTTGCATATAACGAGAAACACGACCAACATCAAAGGAAAGGTGAGGATGGGAATGAGTCAAGTATAAGAGACTACCAACAAGATCACGATACAAGTTGGCATCTACTTCAGTGGAAGTAGAAGTGCTAGAAAGTTTGACTCCAGACTGGAAGGGATAAGGGGTTGGTTTACAATATTCCATGTGAAAGTGACGAAGAAGGTCACAAGCATACTTAGACTAGGAAAGAAAGATTTTTTCTTTGGTTTGTAAGACTGGATTTCACATGGGTTATAAGTTTAGGGTCACTACCAGTAAGGATAAGATCATCAACATAAAGAACAAGTATGACGAGATGGTTTCCTACTTTCTTGGTATAGACATTGGGGTCACAACACTAGTACAAAATGAGTAATTAGTGACCAGGAGACCAAAAAATTTGGTCTCCATTGGTTTTTTCAAGGGATAAATGACCAAAATTGGTCACTTTAAGTGAGCTAACTAAAAATGACCAAGATAAATGACCACTTTTGGTCCCAAGAAAAAAACTAAGTGTGATAAATGACCACTTTTGGTCCCATGAAAAAAACTAAGTGTGATAAATGACCAAATTTGGTCACGGGAATTAATGACCACATAACAATTGGTCATTTATCACACTTAAATGAAATTAAGATAAATATGAAGATAAATGACCAAATTTGGCCACAAGAGGCCCATATTCTTATGTGGGAATATCTTTTTAAGGTTATCAAAGAATGGATTTGGTGGCCATTCTTTACACAGGACACTAGTACAAAAGCGCGGATTTTTCCACATAGGTTTTCCACGTTTCTTACTTTTTGGTGTAAAATCTGATGTACAGGAAGGAGGTGTCGCTGTATCCACGCCTGGACTCTTAGACGTCGCTGTATCCACGCCTAAACTCTTGGACGTCACTGTATCCACGCTTGACCGTCTCTATAGCGACAACACCGTCTCTTACTCTTTTCATCTTGACACATTTGATATTTTATGGCTGTCTTTCTGCCTTGACCTAATTGATATTATAATGTGAGGATGTGCATGCATAATAATCCTTAGTTATGACTATGAGATGAGTATTATAGAGAAGAGGATGTAAAGATAGGTAATTTTTATATGTATTTTAGTGGTGACCATTGAGGACAATTGTTGTGAGAAACCACAGATGTATAAAAGGACGGAGGGAGAATAAATCATGATCATGCCACCCATCAAATTGAAAGACTATTCTTGAGCCAACAATTGTTTTTTTAATTTTATTAATAACCATTGTGTAGGTGGTTTGGTCCAAATTTTTTTTCTAACTCATTTTTTCTCCATATCGTGTGCCCAATGACACCTCTCTATAGCATTGCATAAATCAACCTATGTACAGTTTCTGATCTTAGCTACATGCCATTATTTGTATTTGCATGAGATCGAGTGTTGTTTATAGTTGTCGTGAGTCCATGATATTCATGCAAGAAATGAAGTCTTGTAGAGGAGGAGTCATCAAACTGGCCTTTTGAATCTCATTTTGATGAAAAAAGAGTGGACATTGGTCGCGAGGTTCACATCGGTAGTAGGAACAAGGTTTTCAGCTTGTTTCGGGCCTAGTAGTAGACTAGTAGTTGTTCTCTATTGTTATAGTCGTAGTCATTGAAACATTGCCACACTTTAGATTGCAACCCCATCGAGAGTCAGAGTCACATCTTGATGGCTAGTACCTCATAGTGATCAGTGATTACTTGTCATCTTGCACAGCTAAGCACTGAGTGCATGAGATGAGTGAGTGAGTTATTATAATTTATCAAATTTCCAATATTTTGAATGACAAGTTAAATTTTATAGCATAGGAATTTTAATATCTTGAGAAATTTATATGGATGGGTAATTTCAAATGTTGCCATTCTTTTGAAATATTGACATAAATTATGCCCTTCTTAATTAGAAGGGTAAACATTAGATTTTAATTTTGTTTTAATGGAAATTTTAACTTTACACTTCTAAGAAGGATAGAACCATTATCCCTTTGAAGGGCTCGAAAGGGTTCAATTTTGAATGTTGTTAGTGTATTTTAACAATTTAACAACACCAAATATTTGTGTAGTTTAACAATTTGGGTTTTCACGCCAATGTGATAGGCCTCTTTCTAACATTACATTTCACTCAAGCCATAGCTAACCGGGTTCAAGCTATGGCCGTCCCGAGTTTTTCCGCGTTCTTCCCTCCGTATGGAATTTTGGCGATCACGGGGCCATACACTACTGCAATCCAATGAAATATTCATCTCATATCTTCGGGATGGATTATTGCCTCTAGCAGCCTCAAAATTGGTTCCCATGGGTTTCACTAGTGCCAGCCAGCTGCATGCTCAACCCCTTGAGATTATACAGATAAGTTCTGGCTCTAGAGAACTTGACAAGATACTAGAAGGTAAAGTAATTTCTGCAAAACGTGCTTGAGAGTTCTTTGGTTACAAGGATACAGTTGAGTTGCATTGTTATTAATGATGGGATTGGTGGAATTCTTTGTGGGCATTGATAATTGTTTTTTAGGCACATTCCATGATTCTGAGAGTTTGCTCTTTTCTTAACAGGAGGGCTTGAGACTAGATCAATCACAGAGATCTATGGGGAATTTTGTACAGGAAAAACCCAATTATGTCACACTCTCTGCGTTACTTGTCAAGTAAAGTTCTCAGAGGAAAAAATGTACAGCTATTATTTTAAAATATGTTTGTATGTTGTAAATTTTATTAATGAAATAGTAGTCCACACTAGCCAAAATCTGGGGCAATATGATAAACCCTTCTAGGCTCTATGCCACATACCCAGCAGCTACTCACATTATAAGAAATCGGCCCAAAGCCATTAAACAGTCATTATCATAATGTCCAAAATTAGGGCTCTAGAAGTGTTCTAGACCAGTTGTATATATTGTAAATGTGCTAACGGAATCCTGACTAGGAGACCCATTTCTTGTTTTGTTCCCTACTTGGTTTTCTTTTCCATTCCCATATTGACACTGCATGAGTGTATTACTAATCAATTTCATATGCAAAATATATGCTGGAAAGGGGGGTTCATGTTTCTTATCCCCAAAGCCCTTTACCCCCGTTCCTTGTTATGTTTTCATTTCCCATTCCTTTTTTAGTTTCTCGTAACACAATGCATTAACCATTGTCATGAAAACAAAGAGCCAACCATTTCAGGCACCAGATGCTACCTTAGTCGCAGAGGGTTCATCCTGGCATGGCCACTTACCCTTTGATATGGCTAATGTAATAAATATAAATGGGATCTTATCATTTATAGGTGGGCGCTGCAGTTCATTATAGTGTTCGCATGGAAGAAAATGGTTGATGGTTGATTGGGGAAAAATAATACTACTCATTAGCTGCATATTTGAGGGCACTAGTTTGAAGCTCGTATAAAGATATGGCTGTTTGAACTTTGAGGCGGAAAACCTCTCATTCTGCTCTTAATTATTTGAAACGAATTGTGTAATGCCCCATATTAACATTAATTAAAGTTTATTACTAAGTACTTTTATTAAACTAAACTTATACCATATTAATGTTAAATTAAAGTTTATTAGTAAATACTTTTATTAAATTAAAACTAATTATTTTACCGACTTTACAATTGCGTAAAACATTAAAATTGGTAATGAATGACATTTTGAACGTACAAGTCAGGATAAATACATTTACACATGTCAGACCTATCAGAACGACACTACCCATGATAAAATAAAATAATAAAGAAAGAGGTAGTGGAAGGAGGTATAAGGAGGTGGGATTTATTTTGGACAGAAGCGGACTCATGAGGAAAACTAAGAAGAAACATACTTGAGGAGGGGGACAACTCAAGGATGAGAGTATCTGTAAATGACTGAAATGACTGAGGCTGAGAAGATAAAGAATGGAGAGGAAGCTGCTCTCGGTATTATTGGTCTGTGGGCTCAAGGGCTAGGAAACCCGTGGGTTTCCTAGGGCCAGCACATGATGAGAGCTGGTCGGCAGGGTGGCACATCATTTTGTTGATTAAGGCTTGGACGGAAAGCTGGAAGAAGAAGGAACCAGGACGGAAAGATGGAAGAAGAAGGAACCAGGTTTACAGCAAACTGTTGGATCTACCACGAATTCCAGGTATTTAAATTTTAGGTATGTAGATACTAAACTCATGCATGCTATTATGGTCTAATTTATGAAAATTTCATGAAGTTATCAACATGTACAGCTCGAAATTTTCACCTGAATATGTTTACAGTTCATACTTGTATTTACCTATGTCTATAAAATTTATTGAATAGACCTGGATATAAATGTGTAAAACAATCTAAATGTTTTGATAGAGAACATTACAGAGAGAGACGGACAGAGTGCTCTACCGGTTAGGTAGAGCACTACAGAATGGTATCAGAGCGATAAGTTCTAAAACTGGAACCTAAATGGGCCCTTTCTGTGCATAAACCTCTTCTTTCATAACCTGAAAAAAAAATTTACCTGCAAAAACAAAAACAAAAGGGAATTACATATACGCTTCTATAGATTGGAGTTAAGGGTAAGAAAAAGTCATATAGCATAATATTAACCATTGCAAAGTAGAACTAATATCCATGAAATAGATTAATGTTTCTGAATGTGATACTCTACTGTCTAAAATATGTGTTTGAACGAATATTATCTGCATGCTATAGAAGTATATCAACTAGACTATGACATAACTAATGCTAAAACTCAGTTCCTGTAGATTGGAGCTCACGCTAAGAAAAAGTCATATAGAAAGTAATATTATGACAAAAAAAAAAAAGACAACCTTCGGTTTTTATGGACTGGAGTTAATGCTAAGAAAGTAAAATATCTTCTCATCTTATAGATTCAAGCAAAAGATAGGGAGATAGAATGTTTCATAATTTAGACGTAGAAATGATAAAAATAAAAATAAAAATAAAAATATTTGCAGTTTAAGGCCTTTTTGAAAGGCTATATATATATATATATATATATAAACACTGATGCTGTAGAAACAATTCTTTTAGAGAAAGTTTCAGCCAAACTGGTATCAAAATGAGTGAAAAAGAGTCTACTGCAACTATCCATTGTTGGATTCTCAGCAAATTGCTATGTTTAGTCTCCTAACAAAAATGGCTGGTGCTTGGTGTAAAGATACATCCCCAAACAACCTTGTATGAGGAGAGAAATGTCAGAAATTCAATAAGTCAGAGTCTAAAAATAAATAAATAAAAATACAAAGGGTCTAACACTCTTAATGCCCAGGCCAAGGCTACTCTGCAAATCAATCATTAGACCCTTCACCCCCTAACCTCTTAAAAGACAAATTGGAGGATTGAAACCAACCCTAACGAATCCAATGGGTATATGGTGAATAAGTCCTGAGAAAACGATAAATAATGACCTAACATTTGACATACCTCAGTTCTATGGCCTCCGTGGCCATCCTTGGATTCCATTTCTCTTCCCTCATCGCCATTTTTATATTTTTTGGGGCTGCGCTGTCTTGATCCACTCGGGCTTCACTGCCCTTTTGTGGGGCTTCACTGCACTTTTGTTGTGTTTCAATGTATTCTTTTGGGGTTTCACTGGCTTCTTCTTGGGCTTCACTCTCTGCAAATTTCTTGAACTTATCCTCCTTTCCAGAACCTGATGACTACGTCTCTTTCTCACTCTTTTCTCCAGATTCTGGCCTAAGAACGATGTACATTCTCTACTGTGGGATTCTTCCTTATTGACCTTGGGCCTGTAAAAGAAAAATATCTCTTACCCCGTTGTTGGTCATCAATCAAATAAATAAAAGTTCTCCAAATACCACACTAAATACTGTTGAAAATCTGTGATAAAACTGGCGGGAGCAACCAGTTGCCCTGGATAGACTTTCTCAATCATGTCACTGGCTTCCATGAACTTCAAAATTGCATCACCAGAGGCATTTGTCTCCACTTCATAGCCCGAAGCATGCCATTGTGATACTGCAGCCGCAAACGCTCTCTCTGATGGTAGCATATGTGGCAAGTTCGAAGTCTGGTCTGATATTTTGTCCACATCAGAGAAGACTGCACCACGAACATATGCATCCTAAAATTCCTGCAGTGGGTTTCTCTGTTCATTTGGCATGTACCAGGCTGCATCAACAACCTTGACATTGCGTTGCCTGAGATTTTAATGAAGCCAGTCGGCGCAAACAACACAGTCTTTATTATCGTTGCTATTACACAAAGTCCAAGCCTTATTGTACTGGGCAAAAGTGGCCGCTACAATGGAACAAGACGGAAACGTGCGGAAATTTCACGCAGGGTTGACATACAACACCCTTTGCTGGAAATTTTCCTGAAACTCTCTGCAAGTTCTGAAGAACAACACCTGCAATCGGCCTCAGTGCCCGCCATCGGTGGTGCATTTGTGCCGGGCGAATCCATGCTCCCACCGCTCTGCTCACAATTGACGCCATTATCGCTCTGATAGGGAAGCAGACTACTTCGGAAGGGTGTCGTCTGAAAGAGACCTGGACGACCTGTGTGTCCCTTCGGTTTAAAAATAATTGGGTTCTGAAAATCTACATGCGCACCCACGAGAAGGGAGGCTTTGTCCATGGGTTGATGGCTCAACTTTTATTTGTTTTTATGTGTTTAAAATATCTCTCTTGACACATTGCGTTTAAAAAAAAAAACAAAAAAAACAAAAAACAGAAAAGGTAAAACAATGGTCAATCCTTGCACACGTGTTATCCATGCAAGGAATTTGGGTCTGTACACTTCGGTATTGTTGGCGGTGGTGAGCTACCTCGAACGGTAAAGTTCGTAACACTACATTAATGCCATTAAACCTTGCCAGGGGTCAAGAACCCAGGAATAGGCATGCATTGGTGTCATCTACCTCGATCTCTGATAGGGACAGGTAATAATGAGGTTAGCTGTACCATCCGCCTCGGTCCATGTTCTTCATCGCTGTAGTATAGCCAGGTGGGTGAGTGTGATGTGCATTGAAAAGATGATTCTGGGTTCCATACCCGAAGCTCCGACAAATGGCAAGTTTAATCCGATTCCACGCCAAAGATTCACCATCGGAAGACCACAATGTACCGATTGATGGAGGTCTACCGAATTGGTTTTCCTCCTGTGCGCCACACCTGCATTATCTAAGAGCCGTGTATCCGTGACCACCTCACCGATGCAAGCAGAACCCATAACAATTAGCGATTGTCTTAGCACTATTTTCTCTCTCCATCTACCTGCTAAACAGAAGAAATAAGACTGGAGGATCGACCGAAGTGGATTGGATTGTATCTGTCACCCAGCTATCTATTCTCTGAGCTGAAAATGGAGAACCTGGCTGGCTAGTAGCGATTTACAACAGATATTCTCCCGCCTGCTAGTCCAACTTTATCTGATAGCCTGCTACCCTTGCGCAGTAGATTCATCATATATTCATAAGAAGAACTTTTGCGTTGGAAAAATCAGGTAAGATGCTTCCATTAAAAGTTTAATGTGATTAAAGCATTTTCTTTTGCAAGGTTTGTGAGTTCAGATTATTCTGATTAGTGTTTTCAATTGTTTCTGTTGGAAAAAGCTCAATAGTTCCGAGATAAATAAAATTTTCAGCGCACAATGAAAGATTGTTTTTTTAACCACTGTTCCTTAAGGGGGCGAGCGAGCTAAGAGTCTTTTAAAATAGAGCCCTTGAACCTGCCTGTAATGAATCCAGCCAGTTTAAGAGATATAGTACAAAGTTGAAAATAAAAGCCTCACAAACAGGCTTTATGCCGATAATCGTGTTGAATTGAATGTGCCAAAATCCTTTGCTAAAGATCGTTTTCTGTTAGCTTATCTGCTGTTCCTGGTCGAAAACTACTCCTGCTCCTGCTACGGATTCAATAGGCTGCCTATTCATGCCATCAATTCCTAGCGTAAACGCTGTCCTCTAGTTGAATGTCGGCGAATAAGATCGGATTATCATCTCAGATGGGCATTCAAATCCAATGGCTAGTTCTGGCTTGGATTTAGATCGGAGAATTCCCTTCCTCGCTCATCTTACTTAAGAAGTCCCACATGGGGGCATGCTAACATTATAAATTGCAGTTAGTTTTTTCCTGCTACAGGTATTGGATTCCGCTTTCACTATTTCACTAATAGAAGCAGGGGCCGCTATTAAGTTAAAGAAGTAGATGAATGTGCCGCTACTTCTGATTGAATTGAAAAACCTATTGTGTCCGTGGCTCAC
>LPNX011226128.1:93535-154127 GCA_001517045.1 Pseudotsuga menziesii | reverse complement strand
TGTGTGTTGGTAAATTCCTTGTTTGTGTCAAAAACTTAACCTTTTTGGGGCTCAATGTTTCTTCATCTAGATTCTATTATGTGGATAGAACGTATTTGTCATGAAATTGTTAAGTTCAAATTCTCCTTTTTGTTTTGCTTTAAAACACACTGCAACCATGCCTTCATGTAGCATCTAGCAACTTTATGAAGTAATATCTGCTTCTCAAGTGAAATTGGACTTCTTAACTTAATCTGTTTGTTTTTATTATACGTATTCACTTTGGCAGTTGGCCACTTCTTATTTTGTTCAGGCTCAGAAGACAAGACTATCAAATTTTGGGACCTTGAGACATTTGAGCTTATTGGATCACATGGACCAGAGGTAAAAATGCTCATTAACAATCTTCATCAAAGTCACTGTAAATTCATTCTGTCTTGTCCCTGGCATGCATTGAGCTTGGATATCACTTTTGGCTGATTCTATATACAACAATTGGCGAAATCCATAAATTTCGATCTATAATTCTTTTGGATCTTTCATAATAGATACTCATGTTCATAAGATGATGTTAACAACATTTGAATAATCTATAAGCTGGTCCTTTGTGTCACAATGCTATTTTTATACATTCTGCTGACCAATATCTATATCAAATTGCAAATTATTAAAGTTGTTTGTGTAGTATTTTCTTGTAATTAGATATTTGTAGGTAGTTTTTTGGTGTTTTTTTAAGGTGAATGACTTAGTATACTGATATTCAGACAGGACGAGTGCACTCAATTATATTTAATTCTGATGGATGAACTTTACTGACTGGATTGCATGAAAGCATGAAGGTGAGTTCTTTTCTAGTAAAGAGTCCTCATTTATGCATGAAAACCATTTCTTGTTTTAATTTTCATTAAGTTTTCAAGACCTTCTTTGCAAACCATTGTTGGATACAGGTTTTTTCTTGGGAGCCATTAATATGCCATGATACAATAGATATTGGATGGTCAAAACTAGAAAATCTCAACATACATGAAGGAAAACTTCTTGCTTGCTCATACAATCAAAGTTGTGTTGGTATTTTGGTTGTTGACCTGTTGGTATGATCAGCTACTATTATTTTTCAAATTAGTGTATTGATAAGGTGCATGCTTCTGTGCTTTCCTTGATTGTTTTATGGCATGCTAGTGAATGATCATTGTATTGACAATGAAATATCTTTCACTTTTGCAGCAGGTACGGCCATATGCTTCTGGAACTATGCCTAGATCAAATAAGCTTGCAGTAGAGAAACTGAATTCTAATGGACATTTGGGTGTTAAGCAATCAGTGGATTCTAGTGGAAAGAATGGTAATGTGGCAAGGCCCTCTTCATCACATGGTTTGTAATCAGGATTGAGGGAAGCGACGCTGACTTCATCAATAGCGGGTAGATTTTTTACTTGCTTTGCATTTAGCAATTCTATTGCTCTCTTCCTCTATATTTGAAAATTTTGCATTAAATATTAATATATTTTGTTTATATTATAGGCTTATAATTCTGAATTAGTATATGTGAACTTGCATTTTGGATTCTAAAATGCAATTTTAGTTTTTGTTATTTCCTTCTAATTACATTCAGAAAAATACTTGAATATAAATATGAGACTTTTCTTGTTTTATTTCATTTGATTTTCCTGGTTCTTACAACTCATATCTGTGTAGCCTTTGGAAGTGCCTTAGGCACACCTCAAAGAGCCGGATCAGGTTTTGCCTTAAAATGTGTTTTTGAAAGTTCTGCACCAGCATCATATGTCATGTCCTCAAGGAAAAGTACTTCGACCAAACTACATCCTACCACAAGTACTTGGGTGTTATGGTAATTCCATTCATTGTCCCAAGAAATAGTGCAGGGCCAGAAATGGCTGCAAATGTCAAAGAAGTCAATAATATTAGAAAATATTCTTCTACAATATCATCAAAAGTAAATGATTTCATTAAAATGGGGAATGGAACAAACGACTCTGTTAGGACAGAGAGGACTAGTCAGTCAGCATCGATATTGAATCCTACCATATGCAATGATAGATTTGATGGAAATTTAATCTCTAGACCAGATACTCCCTGGAGTGATTCTGTTGTAGCCGATGATGAGATTTAGTAAAGTTTCAAGTGGATAGGTGCACCCAAATTTAGGACAAAATCAACCCATATATTAGATGGAGATCTTTAGAGTGGAGGAAATAATCTTCAATGGTCTTCACTGTCTGGTAATTTAACTTGTCTCTAAATTGAATGAAGAATCAAGATAGATTTCTAAGTTTGTTGGGTCTTTATGTGGAAGGAGATTAGAATATTCTCTTTGAAATAAGTTTTGTTATGTGTTCCGAATCTTGAGTGCACAATAGATGCGAGAATTTTCTCTCTCCATCTGGGCATAACTTGGTTTTGAAATCTGGAAGGAATACAGGTTCGGAATTGCTTCTGTAGCTTCTTCAATGTGTGCTTTTTAATGATCTCTAATATGATCTCTAATATGATTCCTTCGAGCACACAAGTACCGAGGTCAGGTCATTTACTTTTCTTGGTTCATATATTGTATCATTGTGTCTGATAGTTCAATTCAAATGTATTCTATTTAAAATACATCTAAAGCAAATAACAAAGAAGGTTGGCCTAGCTGTTCTAGAGATATAGAATATGGATTGATAAAAATGTCATAGGCTACCTCATATTTCATTTTTGCTTCAGTTCTTTATAACAAACTATTTGGCCATCTACTTCAAAATCAGTTTAAATCAAACTCAATTCAACTCAGAGAAAAACAGAGTAAACCTAATTATGAAGATGATTTTTGTCCTCCCCCACATTGGTGATGTTATACTTTTTTCAATATACACTAAAATTTTGCTGACAATAATTCAGATAAATATACCATTAAATATACCATTGACATCATAGTAAATATATGGATATACCATTAAATGCGAGTTATTCTAAGTGGGATAAAGATAATTCAAAGTAACTTACCTGTAGCCCAAGCACATGGCAGCTTAAATTCTGAGGTGTGAAATTTTGTCAGGGGACTGTTTATTTTACTTCAGAATTTTCCCCTTGGTTTTATGCCTTTTTTTATTTATCTTTTGTAGTATGTTGAGAATTGGGTGAGTATAATGTCTTCCCTTTAACTTGCAGAGGCTGATGCTGAATGAGAGGATACAGAGTTTTCCCAAGCTATGCTCATCCTTGGTAAAGGCAGAGGAACATCTTAACAAGTTCCCCGAGGATACACCATTTGTAAAGTTTGAATACAAGTAATTTAAAAGCCTTGCTCTAGGACGCATGTTCTCTTTTCTATCGAACATATATAGTTAGAAAAAGATTGATATTGCAGGACTTGTTTGAGAACATTACAAGGTTAACATTTGCTTCCTTTTATCAAGGTGAATACCTATTTTAGCAATTTCCTGATTTCTACATGATTGATACCTTCCTATAACAGGATGGATTTCAAGATGAAGGAATATATTGGATAGAAAATTAGATTCAATATCTATAGATATAGGAGATAAGAACTAATGCCAATGCATTTTCTTGGTTCTTAATTGACTCTCGTGTGGGCAGATTACAAGAAATGGGATTGGAGAAAGGATGGGGAGACAATGCAGAACATGTCTTGGATATGGTTCATTTTCTTT
Source organism: Pseudotsuga menziesii (assembly GCA_001517045.1). NCBI lineage: Eukaryota > Viridiplantae > Streptophyta > Pinopsida > Pinales > Pinaceae > Pseudotsuga > Pseudotsuga menziesii. The sequence continues at coordinate 150,480 of LPNX011226128.1, read as the reverse complement.
TGGAGATCCTTCAGGCACCTGATCCATTGACATTAGAAATGTTTCTGGGAAGGATTCCTCTGGTCTTTAATGTTGTGATTCTTTCACCTCATGGTTATTTTGGCCAAGCAAAAGTTTTAGGAATGCCAGACACTGGTGGACAGGTACATAGAATGTTAGATTTTTTTATAACTGCAATGTGCATTCCATGAGATCTTTTCTCCATTGTTTGATGCTATTTTTAATTTGTCCCTTGATTTTTCTTTGATTTTTTAGAGTGAAATTGAAAATAATTAGCAATATATCCATCTAAAATAACACCCAAAGCTTCTGAGATGAAAATAGTATTATAAATTACACAGTATTGATTGGAGTCCTTTTGGCTGTTTTGTGCTAAGACTATCATGATCCTAAAAATAAATGTTTACTTTCCTGTTCTTATTTGACCACAGGTTGTGTATATACTTGATCAAGTTCGTGCCTTGGAGAGTGAAATGCTGCTGAAAATAAAACAACAAGGATTGGACATTACAACTGAGATTATTGTGGTAAAGTGCTGCTCTGTTACCGAAATTATGTCTGGTGTCTTTAAATTAGCAACGACCTGATTTGATAAAATATTTTTCCATGACAAATGTAAACTCTAGATTTTGATGAATGAGGTGTTTTTGTATTATTCAAGACCATCATGTGTAAATTTCTTTCCTTTCACTTGTATGCACATGTGAAGACTCAAGTACCTGATCAGCCCCACATATCAGTGGATGGGGTACTTCTCCTTGTGTGTGTGTTTGTGTTTAGCTTCAAATGTTGTTTTTTGTTCTCGTTTCCTAAATCCTTAGAATGCAATTTAGCTAAACCTATATTTATTATTTTTATATTTATTTTTTGACATTTTTGTTACAAGGTGACTCGGTTGATTCCTGAGGCCCATGGAACAACATGCAATCAACGAATTGAAAGAATTAGTGGAACACAACATTCACAGATACTCCGGGTGCCCTTCAAAACGGAAAAAAAAGTTTTGCGTCACTGGGTTTCTCGATTTGATGTGTGGCCTTACTTGGAAAGATTTGTAGAGGTAAAAACTAATGACTTGTCAAGATTGAAATTTATAATATCTTCTTTTGTGTGCCTCCAGTGTGTATGCAAATATCCTTTCTAGCAGTAATCCAGTTCAAGATGTACAATTGAAAAGGTAAACCAAAAAATATAAAGAAACATTCTGCATGAAAAGCGATTAATGCAGAAAACAAATTATCACACAAATATATTTATTGCTTTTGTGCCCACGTTCTAAAGTATAGCATATATTAATGGAACATATTTTGAAAGATCACAACTAAGGATAGCTTACACTAGAGATTTACTAGCTGTTGCAAGAAGTGGATATGCCATGACTCCTTATTTATAAGCCACAGCCTCAGCTCCACTCCTCTTGGCTCTTGTATGCAGTGTAAGATAACCACAATGACAAAAAGTCCTCACCAAGTAGTTCAGTTGGAACTACCCTTGTGATTTTACCCATATGATTTGTGACCTAAAACTACACTATTTCTGGAGGTTTGTTTTGTTGGTTGCTCAAAGGTCATATCCTGTATATGGATCATTCTCACTTGCAAAACTGCTTCTCATGAGAATGTCACACACCCCTCGTGGCAATGGCTGCTTGTGCAATTGCTGACGGTCTATTGTAGCTGGGAAATTGTTGTATTTTCATGGTAATTTGTATTTATCCCACATAAGAGGCATCCCGAGGAAATTGCTACATAATTCTAATGGTGGATAGTAAAAGAGATTTTTTTTCTGATTTATTAGGTGCCATTCTATTTGTCAATTTGGGTAGATGATGCTAGTGTCTATGCATAAAGAATTAGGCTCAATGCTTTTGAAGTAGAGAGATCAGTACTAGGTATTGAGTTGCTGAGTTGGAAGGATCAGCATTACTGACCTTGTTGTTGAACTGTTTGTATTACGTCTACGTTTTAACATTTTATCAGCATAACTGGCATTTTTTTGGTCACAAACCACTCCATAGTCCCCTTTAACTTAGGAATTTTGGCATATTATTGCAGGATGCAGCAAGGGAAATAACCGCGGAGCTAAAAGGTCAACCTGATCTGATTATCGGCAATTACAGTGATGGAAATTTGGTTGCATCTTTGATTTCACATAAACAAGGAATCACTCATGTTTTTTTCAAATGCCATTGTCCTTTTGTATATCTGCTACAAGTGGAAAAAGGTTGTTTTCCTTCAAAATTTCATTTTAAAATTATATCCTTTTTGTAATCTCAGTGCAATATAGCCCATGCTTTGGAGAAGACCAAATACCCAGATTCAGACATATATTGGAAAAACTTTGAAGAGAAATACCATTTCTCTTGTCAGTTTACTACTGATATGATTGCAATGAATACTGCATATTTCGTTATCACGAGCGCATATCAAGAGATTGCAGGAAGGTATGATGTTTTGCTCAATTAGAGAGCATTTGGAAACTTCTGTGTATTTATTTGTTCTGAATCTGCTAAACTATTATGTAATTTCTCAGGGTTGTTTTCTGAATACTGAGACCTGGAAACCAAAAAGTGTGTTATTTTTGTTTTTCCTTTTGAACTAATTGGAAGCAACTGGTATTTAATATGTGCATATGAACATATGCCTTTGTTGCTGCAGCAAGGATACTGTTGGACAGTATGAAAGCCACTCTTCTTTCACCCTTCCTGGTCTCTACCGTGTGGTTCATGGAATTGATGTTTTTGATCCCAAATTCAATGTCGTTTCTCCTGGAGCAGATGTGCAGATTTATTTCCCTTATACAGAAAAACAGTGTCGCCTTACTGCTTTACATGGTTCAATTGAGGAAATCTTGTTCAATCCTGAATAGACAGCTGAACATATGTATGTAATACTCTCCATGACAGTTTTTTCTCATTCGATTCTGTTTGAGACTACTATTTATTAATGTCAGTGTGTGCGAATCTTTGCCTAATATTGGGACATGTTACTCTGATATATACTGGGACATGTTACTCTGATATATAATCTTGAGCGCTGATTCAGGATTTTTGTATTCATGATAGTCTTGGTGGGTTATTCGTCTTGGGAATGCTGAAAATGTCTGTCTGCAAACCTAACGATGATAATTCATATCTCCTTCATTGCCTTCTAGGGAATCTTTGCTTTGGCCACAATTTATTCTTCTTTCAATGTATTGAAATCAAACCATGCTAGTAAGAATGTCCGAGATATTCTTACTTATCCCATTTCAGGTCATTCACTATATATGACAGGTCCGTAGTATGTACCAAATCAATTTATTGTTCTTTCAATGTATTGAATTCAAACCATGCTAGTAAGAATATCTAATACATTATTACTTATCCCATTTCAGGTCATTTACTATATATGACAGGCCCGTAATATGTACCAAATCTCTAAGACTAACATTAGGTCCAACAGGCTTAAGCATGCGGTCCTGATTATATCTCTTTAAAGTTGTTGGAGTCATCGAAATTTTTTCTCGAGATAAAGTAGTCATTCATTTCATTCTTGCAATGTTTCTTCATATTGGAAAAAGAAGGCAACCGAGATTGCAATATCATATGATTGAGCTGATGCAATTGATTAATTCAACATTTTTGCACTTGCTAAAATAATTTCTTTCGCTATGCTTTCAGGTGTGTCTTGAATTACCATAAAAACGCATTATCTTTTCTATGGCAAGACTCGACCGGGTGAAAAATATTACTGGTCTGGTCAAATGGTTTGCAAAGAACAAACGCTTGAGGGAGCTAGTTAACCTTGTTGTGGTTGCTGGTGATTTTGACCCATCAAAGTCCAGTGACAGAGAAGAGGTGGCTGAAATTGAAAAAATGCATGGACTTATCAAAGAGTATAACCTGAATGGTTAGTTCCAATGGATATGTGCACAAAAGAATAGAGTACGAAATGGTGAGCTTTACCGCTACATCTGTGACATGAGGGGTGCCTTTATACAGGTTAGCCTTTTACACCTTGTAGTCTTTTTCAAACAAGTTAGGATCCTGCACCCTGGGGTTCCATATCCGGCTCTTCAATATGTTATCTATAAGTATACACCTATTAAATTTGTAGCTATGCTTGGTGAAGGTTCTATTTATCATTCATCTAGAAATGGAATCTATCGTTGACATCAACATTTTCTGTGTTGGTTATGTTTTGGCCTGCACTTTATGAAGCTTTTGGGCTTACTATTGTTGAGGCAATAACATCTGGTCTTCCTACATTTGCAACATGTCATGGAGGTCCTGCTGAAATTATTGTGGATGGAGTGTCTGGATTTCATATTGATCCCTACCATGGGGATTCCTCAAGTGAACGCATTGCTGACTTTTTTGAGAAGTGCAAGATAGATCCCGGTTACTGGGACACCATCTCTAATGCTGGTCTACAGCGTATCTATGAAAGGTAAGTTCAGGGCCTGATTTTCATGGCACTTCTTTCCTCCTCTCCTCGTCCCAACCAAAAATTTTGTTTTATTTCGTAGTTATCAGTTTGATTTACCAGTTATTCACTTTGAAGAACAAACGTTATCCATTGCAGTTTGTAAGTTCCCTTTCTGAGGGGATAGCAGTGGCATTCAAATATTTAGGACAATACTATATTGTGTAGTATAGGTGACTGAAGTTGGTGTTGGGAGTGCATATTTTGCAGGTATACATGGAAGATTTATGCCGAGAGATTAATGACGTTGGCTGGAGTTTATGGCTTTTGGAAGTATGTCTCAAAACTGGAAAGACAAGAGACACACCGCTATTTTGAGATGTTTCACATCTTAAAGTACATAAATCTGGTTAGTGTTGTTAAAGCACTCCATAAAAGATGATTCTTCTTTTCATTTCACCTTCTCTTGTTCCAACAAGGCCAGGTCATCAAGCGGCTTCCCCTAAGGTTTCACTTCCCTCTTCTCTTTTGATTTATGTTTATTGCATGTTTGAGAAAGTAGGTTTAAACAACTTTTCTCACAGACACAAGTCATACATTTTACGTTTTTGTTGCACCATCATTTCCAACATGTGTTTGAGTGCATTTGTTACACTTTTGCACCAAATCATAGATAGCAGAATGGCGACTCCATAGGTAAAGAAATCTATTATTTATTCTTTTGGGCGTTGGATTGGAGACTTTCTCAAATCATTCATCAGTTTCAATAGTTGTCATGTCATTCATTAACCACATGACATATAAGGGTGAACTCCTTCACAGATTTCACTATGTATACAGGTTTCTACCTGTGCAATCGAGCATAATTGTTTTGTGGATTCGTTGATTATATTTCCTGTTGAAATCCATTTCTTGGTTTAGAGCTGAGTTTTACTTTTCTTAAGTACTAAATAGTTGCAGATTTATCCATTCAAGTTTAATTTTAACCAATTCTTAAATTGAATTTGTTAGATTAGATTTTCCTATTTTGCACATGATCTTGATTATTGTTGTTAGCTGTTGAACAAGATAAATAATTTGCTTCATTGTTTTTCTAATTTACAGTTCATTTTTTTTCTATTTTACAAGTGATTATTTTTTATTGGATTTTGTAGAAGTGAGATTAACTTATAAGTGGGCCATTGATTATGAAGAGCTCGCTACTGAGGATTTTCCATTCCGTATGAAGAGCCTGATGTTGAGGCTTTCAAGCTTCTAAGTGTGGTTTTGAAGCTCCTGACGTGGGATTTAAGTATGGTTTAGAAGCTGTTGATGTGGGATCTAAGTATGGTTTTGAAACCAAGTGCAAGTATGATGGTTTAGCCATTGTAATATTTTGAAAAGTGATGGCTTTCCCATAAAGTTATATGGAAATTAATATGTGTTTTTGAGAAAACTCATATTTATTGTAATACTTTTGACATTTCATATAATATAATTTGTGGTTTAAAACTTATATATATGGTTGTACTTTATATTATGTATCAATGTTGTAATTATTAACTAATTAATGTGACATTACATGATTTACATGTGTATTAGATTTTATTTACAAGTGTTGTAATTAATTATAATGTGACTGTATAATTCGCATGTGTATTAGATGAGAATAAATGTATGATTTTTTTTAAAATTTAAACATAATATCATATTAAAAATTTATATTGATTAATAATGGACACCATTCAAGCTACTAAAATATAATGACCATACATAAAGCGACTAAAAATTGACTAAATTAGTGACTAATAAATGAGATTAAAGACCAAAATTTGCAAATAAAATGACCAATAATTCAGAGATACGCGACCAAACAATGAGATACAAATGACCGGAAAAATGACCAAAATTCACATATCAATGACCAAAAATCAGTTTTGGTGGCTAATTTATGGTCTTTTATTACGCGACCAAATTTGGTCATATTCTAGCTTGTCACGTGGTCATTAATTTGGTCACAAATGTGGTCATATATTTGGTAATTGATTCAAATATATGACCAGATTAATGACCAAATATATGACCAAATTAATGACCAACCGACAAGCTATAAATGACCAAAATAAAAATGACCAATTTTGGCCATGTAATAAAAGACCGCAAATTAGCCACCAGCAATCGCCAAACCAAAAGTGGTCATTGATATGCAGATTTTGGTCATTTTTTTGGTCACTAATCTCTCATTTTCCACTAGTGCAATGGCATCTAGAAAAACTAGTGTCAAGGAGAAAGCTATCTATTTTGGCATACCAAGCTCTAGGATCTTGCTTAAGGCCATATAAGAATTTCTTAAAGAGATAGACAAAGCCAGAGTTATCCTGAACATATCCAGGAGGTTGTTCCATGTAAATTTCCTCCTGTAAATCACCATGTAAAAAGGCAGACTTGACATCCATTTGATGAACTTCCCATTTATGTAAGGATGCAAGGGAAAGAACAAGGTGGATGGAATTCATTTTTGTGACAGGAGAAAAGGTTTCATTGTAGTCAATCCCTTCAACTTGGGAAAAAACTTTGGCAACTAACCTTTCCTTAGGTCTTTCAACACTTCCATCTGATGCATACTTAGTTCTATAGACCCATTTACATATGACAAGTTTTCTTCCTTTTGGAAGAGGAACAAGATCCCAATTATTGTTCGCCATTAAGGAACGGTATTCTTCATCCACAGCTGCATGCCATTCTGGATTTCCTGAAGCTTCTACAAAAGTTTTTGGATAATGATTCTCGAAAACTTGAGCCAAAATAGAAGAGGCTCATTGAAACTGAGAACGTGTACGACGTTGATCTCTAGGATCACTCGCAAGATCACCAGCTGCTGCACATGTTGAATGGACCCATTGAGGAAGCATTGGTGCTGGTGCAATTGGAGGAACATGAGCAGGCGGAGGTGGATTTTTATCCTCACTATCATCATCAGAAACTAGAGTTGGAAACTTGTCGAGGAAGTTGGAAGAAGAAGAAGAAGAAGAAGGCACAATCGTCGAATCAGGATTGTAGGACAAATATGGCACATCCAGTCCTTCTGGTGTTCTACCTTGTAAAAATTTAGTGGGTGTGGGATTAAATATGTAATTTGCACAATTTATGGCCTCAATCCAATATTGAATACTTAGTCCTTTAGATTGGATCATACAATTAGCCATTTCTTTTGAAGCGTGGTTCTTTTGTTTAGCTACACCATTTTGTTGTGGTGTATATGGAATAGTGTGTTGTTGTTGGATTCCTTGTTCAGTGAAGAAAGTAGTGAACTTCTTGTTAAGATATTCTCCTTCATTGTTAGATCTTAACTTAATAATTTGATGACTAGAGTGTTTTTCAACAAGGGCGTTGTAGGCCAAGAACAATTCAAATACTTCACTCTTAAGTTTTAGGACGTAAACCCAAGTGCATGTTGAGTAGTCATCAATGAAAGTTAAGAAATATTTGGAACCAGAAAAGGAAGCAGATGGAAGAGGACCACATGAGTCACTATGCACAAGCTCCAAGGGAATCGAGGTGTGCCAAGAGGCACATTTTTCAAAACTATCTCGATGATGTTTTCTGAGTACACAACCAGAACAAACACCATCATTGCAAGATACCATCGAAAGACCAATCACCATATTGTCTTTACATAGTTTTCGCAATGAGCGATAATTTAAGGGACCAAATCATTCATGCCAAAGTTTGCTCAAGTTATCACTATGAGTAACAAAAACTGAAGGAAAAGGTGATGAGCCAAAGTTGTTGAATTTGTAGAACCCAATAATATCATCAACAATTCTAGTAGGAAGGACATTTTGAGGATTTTTAAAATCCTTGATTACAACTTGGTGAGTTGTAAACGTCAAGATTTTACTTTCACCTGAATGAGTAATTTGATAAACTGACAAAAAATTGCAAGAAATTTTTGGAACACATAGTACATCACTCAAATGACCATTTTATACTAGAACTGTTTCAGATCCTACAAGACTTAGAGATCTATCATCACCAACAAATATTTGTTTGGTGTTACATTCATGCATAGTAGAAAATATGACTTGATCCTTAGCCGTATGATAAGATTCTCCAGAATCAAGGATCCGTTCAATTGAAGTAGAAGAAGAAGATGCAGTATAAGAGTAACTAGAAGCACCAAGTGCATGTCCATGAGAGGTAGATTCTGAAGACGAATCTAGGCTGATGTGGTGATTCTTCATTGCTGCTTCCAAGGCTGCCATCTTCTTGAAACACTTAGATTCATTGTGATTATATTTGCCACAAAAATTGCAATGACGCTCAGTCTTCTTTTGTTTTGGCTTGGATCCTTTGTCATTTTTTAAAGAAGGATCTAACTGAGAGGGTTTGTGACCCTTGTTTTTTGCCTTATTATTGCAAAAATTTTGTTTCTTGGGAGGCTTGGACTTTTCTTTCTATTGGGACAATAAGGCTTTCGCAGATGTATCTGCATTGTTAATTATTCCAAAATGAATGATATTATCTTGCTCTTTAATTAAGGAATCACAAAAGGATTCAATACTAGGCTCTTGATAGCTAGTTGTAGTCAAGGATTCTTTCATGGAGTAGAATGTAGACACAAAAACAGAATATGAAGGTCCAAGTTTGGAAAGAATATGATAAATACATTGTTTTTCGTCTTTCTTAATCTTGCATTCTTCACATAAGAGTCTAAGAGTATTATACTTATATAAATAGTCTTGAATGCATGAAAAATCATTTGGATTCAAGGAAGTCAACTCATTCTCAAGTTGATGACCCCTAATTTCATTGTGTTTACCAAACACAGATTCCAACTTTTCCCAGGCTTTATCAGGTTCATCAATTCCAGATATGTGGAATCGCAAATCAGTAGAGATTGACATCCCAATCAATCCACAAGATTCATCACATATATTTTCCCATCACTGGGTTCTATTTCTTTCCCTGGGGTTATCCTGAAAACTCCCCTAATTCGCAGAACATCCTCCATACGAGATTTCCATGAGAAATAGTTAGAACTTGTAAGTATAATATCAAAAGGGGCAGCCATACTGTAAAATAATGACTGAAATAATATAAACTATCTATTTGGATGAAAAGAGCTTGAAAAAATATGCATTTAAAAAAAAAAACAACACTAAAAACTGATTCTAGATTATGAAGTTATGCTTGATCAAAGAAAATGTTGAAGATGTCCCCAATAGTGACGTGGTAGATATTAACTTGACCAAGTAAAAAAAAGAACCCCCCTCTTCCCAAGATCAACCTTTCATAATCACTTTACAATAAAGTTACTTTTAAGTGAATCACTTTTGTAGAATAAGTGATGCTCACTTTGACAATAATGTTACTTAAAATAGTGCGGCAATAAATTAAAAGACTTAAGTGACTCAATTTTTATTTTATTTTATTTAAGTGATATGCACTTTTACAATAAAGTTACTTGAAAATAGAAATTGCATGGACTAAAAAGTAGCTTAATAAGACTTGAACTCAAGACCTATTAAGGAATAAATCAACTTTGGACCAAGTGAGATAAGTTTAAAAGGTACGTAAAATAATGGAAAGAGAAAGGGGGCTTTTTTTTAACTCTTCTCTCTTGTTTTCTGTGCTTGCCTTTTTTTCCTGCAAATCACAAAAAAAAACGAAAAACAAAAACAAAAAAACTTTTTCCACACAATGGGGTTAGATCTTGGTTAGCTTACCTAGAAAGCCTACGTTTTCAAGTTTTCTTGTTGTTTGTAATTTGTCATGATCGCACAAGGTGCATGACAAAGCACATACGTAGCCGAGAAGACAAGAAAAAAACTTTCCCTTTTTGTTTCTGATTTGCTGCGATCGCACAAGGTGCATGACAAAGAGCATACGCAGCCAAGGAAGGAAACAATCCGATACTAAAACAATAAATATCTAATAATAAAACTGATAAAATATGAGAGACTTAAAAAAAATTAAACAAATCTGTCACTGTAACATTATACCTTCACATTTTCCGAAATGGGTGTTTCTGGATCAAATGGAAAAGGTTTTAGGTGAAACAAAAACTATTTCCCAATAGAAACGGTGCTCCAAATGCAATGGAAGAGCTCCCATGGGCCAAAAATGCATAGAAACATTAGAACTAGAATCCCTCTCAATGTTTTGGCAACACCGATTCCAGATCTTGATCAAAACCGAAAGCAGCTCTTCGTAAATGCTCTCATACCTTGTTCGGGTACATAGGGTACTCCCAAAATACCGAACACCTTGAGAAACCTCTTCACACAAATATATAATAGATAAACACACCAATGTTTGTCGCGTGGTTAAACCCTTGAGAGGGAAACAGTCCACAACCCTAGCCAAATAGCTACTTGGAGCAATTTATTATGCAAAAGAAAGAAAATTTCATATGAGCTTCTCATAATCGATCAACTAGAGAAGGACCCTACATGTTCTTTAAAAAAATATAATGGACCAATCGGGTGTTAATCCATGGATCAATGGTAGGTATGATCTAAGAGAAGTTGAACCGTTAGATCACTTTATGTCTAGAGCATATCATGACCGTTGGATTAGAATGTTTACAAATGCATACTAAAGAAACACACTTTACCTATCGGATATATTACACAATTTCATCTTAACTAACCTCTAAGTGTCTAAATATCCTAACACTCTTACTTCTTGTCAGTTGGATAACCGACGACTAATGTGTCAATAGTGTAGCATGTTCATTGGATTGGATGTATATCTGATGAAAAAAATCCACTATGAAAATGTCAGAAAACCGACAACCCCATTTAAATTTATAAAAATAAACTGGTTTTTTTATTTGTTCTCTTCAACATAATATTCAAACTTTCAAACTTGAACAAATGTACTTTATTAATTTTCAGTTGTGACTACATGTTGACTTATACTAACCACTATTGGGAAAATGAAACATATAAACTCTGCAAAAGAAAGTAGGTTGAATAGTGAACTATAATATATTGTAAGTACATAAAGGGAAATGGTGACACTCTACAGCTAGTTTGAACAATTTGCATGAATGTCATAATAATAATGATCATAGAAAATATTATATAGTATTGATTCAAAATACTAGCTAGATTATTATCCACTGTAATGGTTACTGTGTGAACTAAACATGAGCAAAATATATCAAAAATCCTTGGTAGATAGGATTTATAGGATCTAATATGAAACTTTAACTTAACTAATAATCCACTTTAGCCTTTTTATTTTTAGCAAAAAATCTCAAATATCCTACGCAAATAGGATTTATGTCCTCATGATATATGGTAATTTCTTATAGCCTTAAATCATGCCCTCGATTTATTGTGTATTGACCACATAATCTAATTTATAAGATAATTATGCAATTATGATGGCAAGCATAAGTAATGGTTAATTTTGTAATTATGAGCCAAAAAACTATGCTATTGTCTAACTATGATATTGGCCAATTAATGAAGAATAGGTCAAATGACATGGAAGCCATAAATGCTTTGACCTTTGTTCCCAATCATCCTTGTTTTGCGCATGTAAAGTGCCCAACCATTCTTTATACAGAATAAAATGTATTAAACACAAACTTTCCATTAGCACAATTTGAAACTGGATATGAATTCCTTGGATCATTTTACATTAGGTGAGGTAACAATGCTAATTTGAGTCTTTTTACAGTTGCAGTAATCTCCTAGAATAAAACAATTAGTGTAATAATAACATAATTTATACCAATTCAATGTATCTTTCATCCTATGATGTAGAAGTAAAGATGTTACATTTGCATAGGGTATTCGATCATTTTGTGTCACAAGTGATCCAACTACAACCATATCATTTTTTCCCAGGACAACTCGATCAAGAAGGATTGCATCCATGCCTATAAAATCGTCATCCTCAATAGTAAAACCATTTAGCACAACGCCATGACCTGTTTAAAGCATGCATATTGTAAAAGAGACCAAAACATAATAGATATAAATGTAAACAAACCTATAGAATAATTCATGTATATAAGCATTAAAATAATGTGTGAATCCCAATATTATGTTTTTACTATGCTCCATACAATTACCATTTGTTGGTATCTCTTAGTTCACAATCTAAGTTTCTAGAATAGTGTCGCCTAAAATGGGTTTCCTATATCATAGAGTTCCATCTAGTGCTCATATTAAATAAGGGGTCACTTAATCAAGTATCATTTTGGTTTATTTTCTCACCTACTCTGATCTTGCAACTTTTGGAGGGGACAGTGCCCATTATTACCTCATTACATTGATATCTTTGTAATATGTACACTTTCTTTCCTAGAAGGATACAATTGCTTCATTGAGGAGGCTAGGATAATCTTGGGAGGATAGTATGGATGAAGAGGAATTTTTTTATTACTCAAAGGAGTTTTAGGATTATAATCCTCCCTTGTCCAATTTGTTCAATTATGTCTAAATTAAGAGTCTTTTCAGTATATATTTATTCACTAGCATCATTGGGTTCACATGGCCTAATTGGGCAACATGTACTAGTTAATAGAGTGTGGGGAACATTAGTTGAGAATAAATTTGATTGAATGCACTTGCATGCATAACTTTAGGATCCTCCTAGACCAATCCCTACAATTTAGGAGCCATTGGGAGTGCTAGAACCAACCTCCTTCAGTTGAGTTTAGTTAGTGAATAGTTAAGCCTAGTTAGCAGTTAGTTACATTTAGTTACATCTAGTTACATTCATTTAGTTCCTGTCATTGATTGATTTCATGTGGAAAGGCGTAATTCCTCACCTACCACATTCAGTTAGGCCAATTAACTGATTCTAACTTACTAGTGGAGTGATTGAGGCAACTTGGGATAACTAGTTGAGCTCCGATAATAATTTAGGCATGTCTAGTTATCCATCTCGTTAGGTAGAGTCAATCAATTCTAATTACTCTCTCACTCATTCAAAATGACTGGTTATTAATACCAGTGTATTAAGTTGTAATTAATTATCTAATTAATTTTGATTAATGAAAGCATTCATAGTTGGAATCCATTTTTGCATTGTTTCATTCTTCAATTTCTAAGTAAAATTGTCTAATCTGTCTTGTGAGTTGTGTGCTGGTCCATAGACCTATGTGCTCAATTTATTATGCTATCAAAGAATAGGCAAGACAAGGAACTTCTCCTACTACATATTCATACTTGGATAAAAAAAATGAGCAAAATTGCTCCTTCCAGCACTACACCAGAAGCATAGAATTTACCACATAAATCGTAAGCAAAGGAATTATTGATCAAGCTTGATTAAATAATATGGGTGTGAGGAAAATTAGAAAAGTGTAGGATTTATACCTTACTTTGTCTATTTGATTGTGTGATTCATAGGATTTTCAGTCTCCTTCACTGCATTTGTTACAGTATCTCAGTCTCTTTCATTACATTCGCTACAGCAACACAATGGCTCCTCCAATGGAGCTTCTCACTCCTTTCAACTACCACCAGTGGAAGGAGTACATGGACATGCAACTTCACTCCAAAAGAATATTCAGACTGACAATGGAGATAGAGGCAGATCCGTTTCATTATGTTGACAAAGAAAAATACTAGAATAGGCTTGATGAGGCATATGGATGCGTGTGCCTCTCAATCTCTAGATATCTTCTCTTACACATCAATGTATTGAATACTTCCAAGGAGGTTTGGGATCAGATTTATTCCTTGTTTTATAAGAAGGATGACCTAAGGATCTACTAGATGGAGAACGAGATTGTTTCTCTTCATTGATCCAAATTCAAAACTTAGAATGATTTCTTCACCAAATTCAAGCACCTGGTGTTCTAGTTGAAGTCGTGCAAGGTTGAGAAGGAGGATGATCAACTCATCCTTTCCATCCTATGAAAACATGGTTTAGAATACTCAGTATTTGTATCAACCTTTCATTCAAGGAGGCTCTCTACTCCAAATTGGAATATGCCTACTCTTAATTCCTTCATTAAATCTTTCACCCATGAGCATGAGAAGTTGATCCAAATGGGGATCATCTGATCTTCCAAGATCAAGAATTGGTTATTGGAGGACCTAAGCCTGTGAATGGGGAACACTAGTTGAGGATAACTGCCACTGAATACACTTGCATGCATTAGTTTAGGATCCTCCTAGAACAATCCCTACAATTTAGGATCCACTGGGAGAGTCGAAACCAACCTCCTTCAATTGAGTTGAGTTAGTGACTAGTTAAGCCTAGTTAGAAGATAGTTACATTCAGTTACATCCAGTTACATTAAGTTACATCCAGTTACATCCAGTTAGCGCTAGTCATTGATTTATTACATGTGGGAAGGAGCAATTCCTCACCTACCACATCCATTTAGGCTATTTAACTGATTATAACTAACTAGTGCACTGATTAAGGAAACTGGGGCTAACTAGTTGAGCTCCGATAATGATTTAGACATGTTCAACTATCCATGCAGTTAGGTAGAGTCAATCAATTCGAATACCTCTATCATGCATTCAAATTGACTAGTTATTAATACCAGTGTATTACATTATAATTAATTATCCAATTACTTTTGATTAATTAAAGCATTCACAGTTGCAAGCCATTTTTGCAATGTATCATTCATAAATTTTTGAGTAAAATTTTCCAATTTATCTTGTGAGTTGTGTGTTGGTCCATAGATCTATGTGTTCAATTTAATAAGGGGGTGGATGAAGTTTTCCTGAAACCAATTTTTGGATGTAGGGATGAAGTACTAAAACATTGGAAATTCTCAAGGGTATCACATCATAACATTGAAGAGGCTAGTGACACAAAGAAGATAATATGCCCCAAATCCCTAACCATAAGGTTGACCCTAGCACTATGGAGGTCTATGTTGTAAAATTTTTGTTTCCCAATTATGCCAAGAATATTTATTTTTCTTTGCTTGGGCCACCACCTATTATTCTAAGTTTCTAGTTATTTATCCCTAGGTATTTGTTTTCTAAATTTTTCTTCACAATATTCATTGGATTATGGATCAATTTGTGTTTTTTTCCATTATGTTGTACCATTTGTTAAGTTTTCTTTATATTCCATGCAACACAAAAATTCTGCAAACCCTTATCTAATACTTCTAAAAAATGAAAACCAAATACAGATCAAAATAAAATCTATTTGCATGGGTATCTAGCGGGTAAATTTTGAGGCCATTTTGAGGCCACAAGAATTCAAAGGTGTTTTTGGTGTATTCTAGGAAGCATAACAATGAGGAAATGACCAAAACATGGACCTTGTCATGAACGGTGAATTTTGGGCCATTTTTGTAGACTTAACCAACATTTTGTGTATGGTTAGAATAGAAAGCAAGCTTGTTGCAAAGGCTTTGGGCACTTTTGCACAAGTATGGGTGTGAAAACAGGCTCAATCTTCGTTCACATTCATATTTTAAGGCTAAATAGCTATAAATAGTCATGAAAATTACCCTAAGATGAATTTTGGGATACATGTAGGCTAAACAGTAGTAAAATTATGCTTTTGGGCATAATTTCACCTAATATCAGTAATATGGATTCAAAATCCTCACACAATATGCACTCTCTCATTAACCACTACCCATAATGGATAACCCACTAATTAACTAAGGCAATAATATATTACCACTATAACCATTAAAAAAGTCATCCACTACTACACTAATTAGTAACACACTAATGGATAACACCCAAATTCACTAAAAAGAAAAGCTAACCATTGACCTAATTATTCACAAAGAATTATCCCACAAAAATATTAAGTGACTAACTTAATCACCAAATAACATAATAATCATTGAACCAAATAAATACTAATCATTGAACCACTAACTCTCTAATTACTATATCGATAACTTGCTAAACCATTAACCATTTGAAGATTAACACACTAACCTACTAACTAATAGATTTCCAACACAATAAGCCAATAAACCATGTAATTTTATTTCAAACCTACTAACCTCTAACTCATTAACAAATAACTATTAATTACTATTTGTAGCTTGTAAAAACACACTTAAAAACTTACTTTTCTTTAAATATATTTTTTCTAAATATCAGTAAACTGAAATGAAAAAACTCCTTTAACTTTGTTTGTTTCGCACACATATATAACTAAATTACAATAATGCTTGAGGGGTCACTCAACTATGTTTGAGGGCTAGGGATGCACTATAAACACTATCCAATATTGTGCGAAAGTATCCATGGGTTATATATATATATATATTCCAAAACAAACAAACAAAAATATTATTAGTTAAGAAAAGTTATATTACATTTTAAATGTGCATATAAACACTTAGGAAACATCAAACAAAATATTACCACTTTCCATAAAATGACATTCTTTGTATTCTTTGATGGACCTTCAATTTGTCTATTTTATAACCCATACTATATTATATATTTAAATTTGATACTTACATCTTAATGTGAAATAATCATGCCTTTTGATGACCAATATATACATCGTGCCATATTATTAAATAATTATATATATAATTGCTTAATTCCAAGCATGAATGTGATGTGATTGATTTTAAAGTGATCTTTTGATGATTATTGTATGTGAACTTATATGGTCTAAATGGATAATAGTGAAGGGATTTGATCTACAAGACAACGATGATCTCCTTCATTTATGAATACAAATCTAGTCCCTTCACCATATTTAGAGTTTCTAACTCTCAGAGGAAGCCATGATTTGCCTATACCCACAAGGACCAATGTCATGTGTTTTACTTTAAATTGATGAAAAAATTATTTGTTACTACAAATTGATTCGAGGTCGTAAATCTATTTCATATGAATGGTTAGGAATCTCAAGAGATTGTGGTGCATTCCCCTACTAATGTGTATATTTTGTTCCTATGTCAATTACAAGAATCTATTGACTTTACTTGCATGAGCTCTTTTCCATAAAAACACTATCCTATGACACCATGTTGACACAATTATAAATTTGATTGACTTTCCCATGGGATGAACATTATGACCTACATATGCTTAATTAAGTCCCATCCTTTAAGAATATAGGTCACAAGATGAAGTACTTACCTTTATTTTCCCTTCCCAAAAACCAAAATTTGAATCTCATTAGAAAACACTTATATTTTTACAACTAATATAGTTGGGAATTTAAACCAAATATTCAAAATTTTACTTAACTAGAATTGAGTCTATGAACGTTTGTTTGCTAATGAATGCATTTCCTCAACAATCGCTTGGAACCTAAATGTTACTTTCCTATATAGACATTAATATTTTAGATGACCCATGGTATTTGTATCAATGAACCCATTGGACAGTACATGTACTCAATATATGTGCAATTCCAGTGTTAAGGACCTCACTAATATGCGATCAAACCTTATGAGTCTGGCGTTTTCTGATTGAAAGGATACCAAAGTTTTATTAATCCCTAAATAAGCCACTGAGTCACTAAAAAAGAGTTGTTGAGATCCATAGCAAGATGTTTACTTCTAATAAAACCCTAAATAGGGATGCATATATTCCTATTAGGGATGTTGAGGTCTGACATAGCGCTAAAGAGGTCTATCATGAATCTTAAAGCGCTGTTGAGAGTCTATTGTGACACCAAATGAGATCGTTGAGGGCTGGATAATGCCCTAATAAGGGATGCATGTACATAATATAGGCCACAAAGGGTTCTTCTGAGCCCTAAATAGGGATACATTGAAACCATAAGTTTATTTAAGCCTTAAAAATGGATTCTTAGACAATATATAAATTCATTGTCATAAAAAAAGCTCTAGTAGGGCTAGCGAAGGTCAAATTAAGCTTCACAAGCAATAACATTCTTCAAATTGAGTTCAAGGAAGGTCAAATCTAACCATATGTAAGATTGATGTTGTTCAGTTGAGTCCATCAGGGCTATCATTGCACATGTTGAAGCCATTGTGGGTTAGTTCAAGGGTTTAGCAGATATTTCGGTGCATAGTTGAAGTCACTTAAAATTGGACAAGCCCTAAATAGTGATGTCACTGCACGGTCAAGGTCATAAAGGGCTAGATAAAGCCCTAATGAGGTTGTTATTAGATTGTTGAGGTCACCATGGGGTTAACGTTTCTTAGTCCATCCTAATATAAAATAGACCAAACCATTATAACGTTGCTCATTCCAGACCATGGGGTTAACATTTCAATTGCGAGCATACTAAATTAACCTTTGTTTTTTTAGAAATCTATTTGCAGTTAACCTACATACATACAAAAGACAATGCAGGAATCCATATAGAAGGTGCAGTAAATTCGTTAGCATCCCGTGAAGACAAATTGCAGACAACCCATGAAAATATATTTCAGAGAACACCGTGAACACTGTCAACAAAAATCGCATACACTCATAATGAAGCCGTGAAGTGCTATCAAAGAAATCACATGCAGTGACCAATACACAAATAGTTTGGTGAAATAAAAATTGCAGAGAGTAAGTGTATAAGCTTCCAAACATTGACATAAAAATATAACCTCATCTATTTATAACATTGTCATTTTGCATGTCAATGCGTAGTGCAAAAAGACCCACGAGCTGCTCCTTGTAAGCTTCATGCATAGTAAAGGTCTTGGTGTGACTGTTTGTAAGTTGACCATGATATACGCCTGGAAAATGGGACGATAGATCCACTGAAATTTTTTATCCCATGTTAATTATAAATTCCACGTAAGATTTGGGTAATAATAAAACTTTGGGTAAAGGTAAGTCTTTGGTAGTTGATGTTATGTAAAATATGTATAAAAAATCCCTCACTTTAAGATCCTCCAAACGCAAATTCAATATGTATAAAAAACAAAGTACTATGGATCAATATGGAAAATCAAACACAGAATATAGGGGCACCCCTTAAGGAAAATGATCCACATGACACATGAATGAAGTTCATCATTAATCGCTCACAAACATAACATTATCATGTCTATGATGATGACGATGATGAAGATGGTGACGACGACGATGATTATCATTGATGATGAAGAAGAAGTTCATGATGATGAAGATGTTGGTGAGGAAGAAGGTGATGATGAAGATGATGATGATGATGATGATGATGATGATGATGATGGTGATGACGATGATGATCATGATGATCATGATGATGAAGAAATTGATGATGATGAAGATGTTGATGAGGAAGAGGGTGATGACAAAGATGATGATGAAGATGATGATGATGAATATTATGATGAAGATGGTGTTGATGATGATGATGTCCTATGACATGATGAAGACTATGATGAACAATCTGATAACATCGCCAAACCAATGACACTAAAACTTCATCCGTATTTGTAGGTATGATGATGATGGTGATGATAACGATGATTATGATAATGTTGATTATGATGTTGATGATGACGATGTTAATGATGATGATGATGATGATGATAAAGAAGGTGATAAACATGTCAATCTTATATGACATGATGAAGATGATGATGATGATGATGATGTTGATCATGACGACGATGATGATGTTGTTAATGATGATGTTGTTGATGATGATGTTGTTGTTGTTGTTGTTGATGATGATGATGTTTGAGTCTAGAAACCATCCCACACCATCAATGCATGTGTCTAGTCTAACCATGCCAAATTTAACACCAAGTCGACACATATATAAAAAAATTAGTCATTGGCCCCACAAAACATATTAATTAATCTATATGTATTTTTTTGTTGCTTGATTTGTTATTAACAATCATGTTTAACGATGAATATGATGATGGAGTTGATAATGATGATGATGATGATTGATGATGATGATGATGATGATGATAACTATGATTATGAAGATGTTGATGATGATGATGTTGATGATTATGTTGATGATGCTGACGATGATGATGTAGAGGACGATGATGATGATGACAGCGATGATGATAATGATAATGGTGATCACCATGCTGTTCTCATATGAAATGATGACAATGATGATGATGATGATGATGATGATGATGATGATGATGATGTTCATGATGATGATGATGACGATGATGATGACGATGATGATGATGTTTATGAGTATGATGATGAAGATGATGTAGAACATTGATTAATCTATATGTATGGATTTTGTTGCTTGAATTGTTAGTGACAATAATGTTTGATGATGAATATGATGATGAAGTTGACGACGACAACGATGATGATGATGATGATGAGGATGATGACGACGACAAGGATGATGATGATAATGATGATATTGATAATGATAATGTTTATGATGATGATGATGATGATGATGTTTGAGTCTAGAAACCCTTCCACATTCTAAAAAATATTCAGGTATGAAGCTAAAGCAATATGAATTTATTTGACATGTCTTGAAGTTCGGCGAATTTAAAAGTTCAACCTTCAAATTTGCTGACTTTGGTGGAAGGTTAATACCATCTGCATTGTAGTATCTATTATGCACACACCCAGCTGGTTCATGGTGGAGCATATGTCGAGGAGGTTAAAGCTCTTTCCCAGGTTTTGAACTCATAACATTTACCATCAAAGCAGTTTGTACCAAAAGCTCATAAATAATTCCACCAACAAATTTCTTTAAAAGTGACTAATTGGGGGAAGGTTAAGTTGATATGCGCTGGAGTATGCACACACCCAACTTGGTCATGGTGGATTTGGTGCACAAGATGTGAAAGTTCTTTCCTAGGTTTTGAACTCATCATGTTTACCATCAAAGAAAGTTTTGGTGAAGGTTCATAATAGACTCAAACAAATTACTTTAAAAATGAATCACTAGAAGTAGGTTAAGTCCACATTGTACTATGCACACAACTAGCTTACTTGTGGTGGAGTTGGCGGTTGGGAGGTTGAAGATCTTGCCCAAGTTTTGAACTTGTGACATTTACCAAAGTAGTTTGTAGCGACAGTTTGTAAACATGATAATGAATATATAATACGATTAGGTAGCACATAGCCCGTAGGGTGTAGACCAATTAGCGACAGGGTGCATTTATTTGATGAGAATTGAAGGTCCTCTAGGTTACAGGAACCTCTGGTAGAATTTGAGGTGGGAGATAAGCTTGATGTCCCTATCTATCGACTATATAAGGACACAGGCCCTGGAATACAAGACACGGGCCCTATTTCTCGACATAACTTAATATATCCATGCAAAATACTCAAATAAAAATACAAGGTAATCTCCTAATCATCCTTTCTAAAAATTTTACTAGAAACAACTCAAAATTATCTCTCCCTAATAAGTTCATTCAAACACCCCCTCTAATATCGCTCTCCCTAATATGTTCATTCCAGCACCCTCTCCAATAGTTTCATTCACAAGAAACTTGAAAGTAAATAGTAAATATCTAATGCCAACAAACTTGAAAGTAAATTGTAAAAATCTAATGCCAACAAACTTGAAAGTAAATAGTAAAAACTAATGCCATGGACATATCAATATTAATATGAAATAAGTCAAAATGATCTCTCTCCCTAATAAGTTCATTCAAGCACCCTTCCTAATAGTTTCATTCACAAAAAAAATTCAAAGTAAATAGTAGAAATCTAATGCCACGGACATATCAAGAGAATGGGATCCCAATAATAAACCAATGCCCAAGAGAAATCAATATTTTATAAAAAATCAATATGGGTATCCTGAAAAACTCACTCTATTATCAAATTTGGAGAACATCCAATTCCAAACGGCCCTTGTTCATATTTTCCATCATCCAAGACAATGTTGTAGAGAGAGGTGTTTGATTCTTTAAATACTTGAAAGAGTATGTTTTCTAAATCCAAACACCATACCAATGACCACGAAATATCAGTGTATTTATTGAAAGATTGAAATATATGTACCTTATATTTTGATGTTGATAAACTAAGGTGGTATGAAATTGAACTTGCATTTGCACCTCGACAATGGAATATGCTAAGACTGTAATACAAGTTAAATTGACTATGCATTATGTTAAAGAGATTCCATTGATGAAAAAGTAAAGCAATAGTTAAATTACCATAATGTTTGTATGATCCTCTTTACAAAAATTGCTAGATCTTATTTAACATGGAATAAAAGATAGAATATCCCTATATACTTAATTCGACAAGCTATATAATAGGGAAAAATGAACACAAAATACAGGATAGTGTGAACCGCTACAATGAAATGCATGAAATGAAGGACACAAACATCAAATACTGAATCAACCAATTTCAACATTGCGATTGGAAATGTCTTTATGGACAGCATAAACAACTAAATTTGTATGAGTATCCTTTTTTTCTGTAAGTAAAATAACTAAACCCATCATTTTATTTCATTCTGCATGCCATATTTTTCCATATTCACAAAAAGTTTCTATAAACTGACATTTTTGTTGTAATCATACGGCATAGCGTGGAGTGAAAAATAATACGATTGAAAAGAATAGAAAAAAAATATGACCTTGTGTCTATATTTCTGAAGAACGCTGGTTAATATAAGGAAACTAATACAACATTATGTTTTCCCTGTGTTAAACAACATGTTTTCCATATTAAAAGAGACATACCCTCAATGGTAATCAAGAACCTATGAAACCACTGCGGCAACAACTCCATATTTATACAAAACAATATATATTTTATTGCATAATAGTAATTGAGATATCCCTTTGAGGGATGGAATTTGTACAAACAATAGTGCATAACAGGAAAATGCCTTGCCACTGTGAACTCTCAATCCATGAATACATCAAAGAAAATTTAAAATATGTTATTGCACATCAACTGTGCAGAATTGAAGGAAATTCAAACTAATCATTGTGAAGAGAATGTACCATTCAGCAATGTTGTACCCATATCTTTTCATATAAACCACACCAAACTCTTCAGTTCAATTACTTTGATCAATGTTGTAAATATCCTTTGAATATAATCCACACAAAACTCATCCATTCATTAAGCAATTTGAAAGAGTTATATGATAAGTCAAGGATTTCCTCACTATATATTTATAGATAACAATATCACTACATTATAACCATATACTTGCAATAGTTACATGAAGTGCAGTCCCATACTTCAAAAATGCCTGCTTGAAGCACATATAAGAATTTGTGCTATTTTCTACAACTTGCATGATTAAAACTAAAACAAACCATGTATACAACATGGTATTACTTGTGTATTCAATATTTACATCCCCACAAATAGATAGAACCAGAAGTAGAGCCAGAAACAATACCAGAAGTCTTTCACTTGTTAAATGGGTTCTTAACCAATGTGCCAAGGAATGATTTTAGAATATTTTTTGGCATTACAAATATTTGAGATAAACTGCTCAACTGCTAAGAATCTACTCATAATACTATTGGAATGATCATGGTAAAAGTTCATACTTACGAAATTGTAGACCAGCTTCGTTAAACTCAAGTAAACTACTTCCCTTCACTGATGAATCACATCCAAGCACACAATAGATCCTATAGCCATGAAAATAGACAAATTCCCAATGCTCAAGAAAGTCCCATAGAGAAACTCCACTCATGACGCCCCTTCCATTCAAGAATATTTCTCTATAGAATAATCTTCCTCCTAACAAAAATATATGAACATCGAGAAAAAATACTGCAACCAAAAGACAAATAAACAGATACTGATCCAAGTTCAACCTGTTTTTATGTGTTCTCAAGAGAAACTCATCTTGATTCATTCGTAGCAATTTTCCATCTCCCACTTATGGACAAGAAGTCGGAAAAAAAAATAGAAATGAGTTAGCAAGAAGAAATAGGGAATCACATCAAAGCAACAGATCATGTCTTGAAAATATCTAGTGATTTTTTCTTCCCTAACACACAACCCTTTGTCGTTTTGGCTAAGATTCTTTTCCATTGGTTCTCAATTTGAGGCTAATTAACAAGTTAGTTGATTTCAACTATATAGACCACAAACAAATAAAGCACAAAGAGAATTTGCTAATTAGAAAACAAAGGCTAAAGTAAGATCGTTCACGGGTTTAGAGAATGATGCTTCTATCCTCCTAAATCATGTGTGTCATTTTCTTTCTTATTCATTTCATAAAATGATTGTGCTCGGCTTTTCATCTGAATCCTTGGCAATTATATGTAACATCTACCTTCTAGACTTACATTCTATTTTATAAATTGTAGTCCATGACATAGAGCCCTATACGAACATAACATAACCAACTAGATATTAGTGCCATAATCACATTAAATAGATTTGTATTTAGTTCTTTCTCCTTACAAATACTAGGAAGTAAATAAAAATTACCACAGTGGTGTATCCATCAATGCAAAAATAAAGAAAAAAAAGGTCAAATATATGAAGTGAGTCTCGACTCTGCAAATGGAATTCATAATTTCGATCATTTGTAACAAGAAACATATGTAGGAAGTTGCCAATAACAAAGGATATTATCTGGATAATCAACCAAAAACAACACTTGGACACAGGTAATTGGCACCTGCACTGCATAGTTATGTACAACATTAATAGAAAACCATTCTTCCCTTGATATTTTTCAAAATGAAGTCCCCTTCATCATCGCAAATCCCTTGAACCACTTATGAATTATGAATCCTGAGATGCTTCAAACACATAAAAGTAGTCTGCATAATGAATTCAATTCAATTGTAGATATCATGCGCAACCATTCCACACATGTACAGTAACAAGGACTATTCATTAAACAATTAACTGGACTTTTTTGTACATAGAAGAGTTTAGGAATACAATTATTTATCCTCTTCAACCCTGTATTGCAGTATTTTTCCCAAATCATCAACTCAATATACCATAGAAAAGGAAGAATGCATATTTCATAGCTTGCAGTCACAACAGATACCCATTTTAATAATTTTGCAGCAAAAATTGACCCATTTTTATCAATCGTGCCAATTCAATGTTCCACTGACAGTTTGCAAAAATGCTTGTGATCTTTCCTCTTCTAGCAATTTTCTTAACAAGGTCACCTTTTAAGTAAACTCTATTAAAATAAGAAATGAAAATACACCTGTTAGCACTGGAATTGAGCACAAAGGTTGCAGAAGGCCTGCTCTCGGGTAACATCAGAACCACTTTTGAAGAGAGAACTCGCCTTTTTCTCTTCCAAGAGGGATCTCTCACTAGATATTAACAATGCCAGATATGTACAAGTGAAACTATAAATTGTTTGTAAAATTGGTTGAAACAAGACACAGAACCATTGGGCGATGGATTCAAGAAATGTAATAGAAATGAATAGAACTTATGTAGGTGATTTCTACACAGAGGCAAGATAACCATTCAATCACAGTCAAATTATATTTGTTTGGAGGAAAAGAAGAACATGAACAGACCATCAACACAGAGCATTGAAAAATGAATTCTGTATTAACTTTATAAGAAAGCTTCGGTGAATATCTGAAACAACAGATGGAGCATAGCATATATGAATTCCAAACTGTTATACACCTATTTCAGACATGAAAGAAAACATAATGGAAGAGATAAACTAGAAAAAAATTCACATGATAAAGGAAGCAATAGACTATAATATAAACAACACATGAATCCCTATGTAAAACACTGAACTCGGCTCTGCAAGTTTATTAAAATACTCTTGAAAGTATACACAGCAAAATTACATCGGTTTCAACCATTTCTCCTTCTTCAGGAGGTAAATTTATAGTATTTTGGACTTCCTAAACTGACATTCGGGAATCAAAATTTGTTACAAACTAGAGAACATATTCTAACAAACTTCGGACGTGTCCTACACACCATGATTCACATAAGACAAAAATAAAATACATACTACTAGAAAAATAGGCTTAAAATCCCCTCTTGCATATCCTAGACGGTGAAATCTGTGTAAAAAAAAAAACCAGGTTTTTGTAGTTGGATCTGTTCCTAAAAAAACCCATGTCTTCTTTTCTTTTGATCTAGCTGCAGATCCTCAATATTTAATTTTGAAACTGATGACTCGGACAGTAAACCTGTAAATTTCAGGAAAAATACCCTACAATGACATTTTAAATTCTCCCAACTTGTGATACCTGTGTAAAAAATTAAGGATTTTTTTGAAGGTATACCTGTATTGAAGACAAACCTCTCTCTGTTTCCTAAAATTCAACTCCATTTGGCTAAAACAATTCTTTGAATGTGATGTCTGAAACGGTCCTTTGGAAAACCTAAAACGTAGCCTGTGAAAATCACATCGTTTCTCCTAATTCATATGACCTGTGTAAAAATGGAAGGAGTTTATTGAACACTATCTTGTTCTTAAGAGAAACCTCATTCAATTTTGGAAAATTCTTTTTGATTTTTCAGAAGCAATTGATTGAAATAACTGACTAAAGCAGTCATTTAAAAATATGGAAATTTGCTCTCTGAAGATGACTTTGATTCTTTCAATCCACAGTACCTGGGTAACATATGAGAGAGGTTATTGTAGATAGGTGTGTTTTGAAGAAACACCCCTCTCAGTTTCTGAAAAATCATCATGGTTTGGCAGGAACAATTGATTTAAAATAATAACCAAAACAACCATTTATAGGGAAAAATTTTCCGATCGCTTCAAAAAACGCCTGTAAATGTTCTTTATGATAAATATCCTATCTGAAAATTTTCATCACCAAACTCAAACAAAGTGTGGAACCATTGAACTCTAAACACTCTTCATTTTCTCTGAATGGAAACATTTTAGATCGTTGATCTCATTCTCAAAGAATGGGATAAAAACACATGTTTTTATTTGCTTATTTCGTCCAATATTGAACCATTAACTAAATAGCATTTCCATCCAGTAGAAATATTTACGACCATCAATTTGCTTTTCCAATTCAGCACATGCCCTAAGTTGCCCACCATTTAAAATTTTGCAAATTGTAAAACTTCATTTCTCCTTGCTAGTTGACAATGTGAAATACATTCATGTTGTTCATCCTTTCCCAACCATATCGTGGCCATTGAAATATGCGGGATTTTAAATGATTTCCCAAATTGAAAACATTCATTATCTTGTGCATTTTCATAATGTGAAATTTATTTTGGCCATTAGATGTGAATGAGTTTGATATGAGGCATTGATCTATGTTTAATTTTGCTGGAAAAGAGGCAGGTTGGTGTGCGAGCCCAATTTGACTTTATACCAAGAAAAAAGCGACATCATAATTTCTTAAGCCCTTGGGCTTTGCCTAAAATACCTCTTGGTAAAATATCCCATTTACTTTTTCCATAAAATATCCAAATTCTTTTTTCATCTATAAAAATAAATTTCATTTATTTTTATAAAACATAACCTTTACCCTCCTTTTACAAAATATATTTCATGAATTTTTGTAAACATTATTCATAATGAATAATCTGTCTCTATAAAATATATCCTTCTTAATCGAAATCCTTTAACTTTTTCTCGTGCCACCTTCAAATTTTTATAAATTGTTTCAATGAGGAATGTTTGAAAACTATTTTATCCTCAAGAGAAAATCAAAATTTTTAGAAAATGAGGCTTACTGTGGAAAAAATAAAATGGTG
The DNA here is from genome assembly GCA_001517045.1 of Pseudotsuga menziesii. Lineage (NCBI taxonomy): Eukaryota > Viridiplantae > Streptophyta > Pinopsida > Pinales > Pinaceae > Pseudotsuga > Pseudotsuga menziesii. Next base: position 122,585 of record LPNX011226128.1, on the reverse strand, counting down.
CTAATAGCTGGCTCCATGAGGAATTCTATCCTCCCACCGAGGTAGCAAAGAACCCCCGTAGACCAAGCGTCGAATCCATTGGGCGGCTCCCAAAATTTTCTGAAATCCTCTACCTGTTCTGAAGTAAGCCACCAACTGAAACCATTCTGCAAACAAGTCCCACTCTTTCAACCTGTAACCTGTCACTTGTCCACATTCTGAAAACTTAAGACAACTGTAACTACAGAACTAAACTTTAAAACTGAAACTGAAATCAAAACTGAAAGCTGCTGAATTGAGCTTATTCATCTTTACTTACCTACCCTACTTACTAAGCATCAACATCCAATCAAGTAACTTCTGGCTTCCAATGAATCCACTCAAGCAAATGATCCCATAAACCATCATTTTGTTCATGCTTGATAAAAGACAAAACTGAAATACCTAATGGCACAAGGTTATAATAAATAAATTGATCTTTATAGTAGAGATATAACCAACCATTACCACTGCCAAGATTCTCCATGTACTCTACAACTAGATCATAAAAAACATGACAGCCTTCAAAAAATTATGTCATTTGCTTACCATGAGAAGGCTGCCCCAACTATAAATTCCTTTGCACACTGTCAAACTGATCTTCAAAAGAACCATGCAAGGAAAACACATGACAATTTCCACGCGAGACATCCACAACTTCATCTAAAATTTCTGATTTTAAAACTTCGTATTCTTTATATGCTTCCTCAGAAGCATCATTCATTTCTTCAATAGGATTGAGCAAATAGATATCTCCTTGAAAAAAAATTTCTGAATTTGAAAAACAAAAAGAAACATCCATTTGAGAACCCCCGTCTTCTTCTTCATTATTCAACTCTTCATTGCATACTGTTGGTTTTTCTAAAGGCTCGGATTGATTGCATAACTGTCCTTCTTGCTCATCCTCCATTCCAAGGAAATTTATACATTCATCCACAATATCAAATTTTTGTTTTTGATCGGAAACTTTAAGTCTCTCTTTTAGCCACTCAAATGAAGGAAAACACAATGGAAAACAATCACTTTCAACACGCTCAGTTTCCACTCTGTTTTCAAACTTTTGATCTCAGATTGCAATGAAATTTTCTTCACTAACGGAAATTATAACAGGTTGATTGCATTCTTTAGAAAATAAATCAGTACACCCATCTCCTTTCAAATCGCTAGGCTGATCGTCTTCTTCAAGCAAAGAGAGATTTATATATTCATGTAAATATTTAGGTGAAATTTGAATTTGATGAACATGCAGAGGTATTCCTTCAACCACTATTTCAAAATATGATTTCTCTTTACTTGCATTTTCAGAAAATGAACATGTGGAGGGACTACGAGACTGAGATTTTCCATAATTATCATCTTCTATGTAATAAATCACACAAGCATTGTAACTATCAAGAGATTGCAGTTTCAAAAAGGAATTTTTCTGATTGGGAAGGGGAGGCCTCTTCTTGTAACAAAAATTCAAAAGTTGAATAATATGAGGACGAATTTGATTGACAGTCCCAACCTCTCTCTTGGTCACACAAAGAATGATAAGAATTCTTCAAATCATTATCAATTTCAGGAAGAGAGATCTATAACTGGTTGAATATGAGCTTTGGTCTATGTCAACTTCAGTCAAGGAAGACAGTACTAACTACTGGGAAATTTCTTGAATATCATGGAAATTGGTTTTTCTTTCTCTTTGAGATGAATATTCATGCAATATCTCTAAAACCTCTTCATCCAAAATACAGATCATCAACACACTCATCTTTCGCATTTTCAATGAAATCTCTATCTCATGTGCAACAGTCTTGAAGTAACAACAAAGAAGGATAATGCCTTCTGAAATGTTCATGAAATATGGTATGAAAGTATTTAAGGGAGGATAAACTCCCTGCTAGCAATCCCTCATACCAAGACTTTGCATATCCTTCTAAACTAAACATCAACAATTTCATTAAAGAATCTTCATGCCATCCCACTTACAGCTTATGTATATGCTTACGAAATCTAAATAAATGAATGGCAGCATCATCCCCCTTTTCATCATTGAATCTTGGAAGATATGTTTGCCAATTTACCTGAGGTATTTTATTGGGATAACTAGGAATGGCAGCAAGATTCATAGGAGCATACCTTGCAGCCCGAGAATTCATCTTGATGGTGGAGAAACTAAATCAACTCCTCAAAATTTGCAACCTCGTTTGATAGTCGAGCTGCCATAGAACATTATGAAGAATGGATCCTTCATATATGGAGTCTCCAGGTGAAAAGAGACATGACCTTCTTATTACTTGACCATTGTTCACCATCAACAGTAAGATCTAAACCTTTTGTTCAAATCCAAGGAAGATTTGCGATCTCTCCCTGTCTCTGTCTTTCTAATCACCGTTCTTCCTAGTGAAGTCATCTTCCAGAATCTTTCAGTGGAGTCGCCAAGGAAAATGATACAACCTTTTTCACATGTAAGAATATTTGTTTTCCCACAGAAGGTATTTATCCTTTGAATCTTTGTCATTCTTCCCAAGGATGATATTTAATCTCATCCTCAGAAATGGTGCCAGTTTGTTAGCATCAGAATCGAGCCCAAAGGTTGCGGAAGTTCGGCTCCTGAGTAACAACAGAACCAATTTTGGATATAGAACTGGACTTCTGCTCTTCTGAGAGGGATCTCTCACCAAATATTAACAATGCCAGATATGTACAAGTGAAACTATAATTTTTTTCTAAAAGTTGTTGAAACAGGACTCAAAACCATTGGGCGATGGAGTCACGAAATGTAATAGAAATGAACAGAACTTCTGCAGGTGATTTCAACATAGAGGCAAGATAGCCATTCAATCACAGTCAAATTATAATTTTCTGGTAAAAATGTAAAACATGAACAGACCATCAAAACAGAGCATTGAAAAATGAATTCTGTATTACCTTTAGAAGAAAGCTTTGGTGAATATCTAAAACAAGAGAGGGAGCATAGCATGCATGAATTCCAAACTTTTATACACTTATTTCCGACATGAAAGAAAACATAATGGAAGAGATAAACTAGAAAAACATTCACATGAGAAAGGAAGCAACAGACTGTAATATAAACAACACATGAATCCCTATGTAAAACGCCAACCTCGGCTCTGCAATTTTATTAAAAAACTCTTGAAAGCATACACAACAAAATTACATCAATTTCAACCCTTTCTCCTTCTTCAGGAGGTAAATTTCTAGTATTTTGGAATTCGTAAACTGACATTCGAGAATTCAAATTTGTTACAAACTGGATAACATCTTCTAACAAACTTCATACGTGGCCTACACACCACGATTCACATAAGACAAAAATAAAATGTAGACTACTTGAAAAAAAGGCCTAAAATCCCCTTGTGCATATCCAAGATGATGACAACTGTGTAAAAACCAAAAAAGGTTTTTTTAGTTCGCTCAGTTCTTGACAAAACCCAGGTCTTTTTTTCCTTTGATTCAGCTCCATATCCTCAATATCTGATTTTGAAACTGATGACTCAGACAGTAAACCTGTAAATTTATGGAAAAATACCTGATAAAGATATTTTAAATTATCCCAAATTGTGATACTTGTCTAACAACTGGAGGCTTTTTTTTAAGGTATTCCTGTTATGAACACAAACCTCTCTCGTTTTCCTTAAATTCAACACCATTTGGCTGAAACAATTCTTTGAATGTGATGTCTGAAATAGTCCTTTGGAAAACCTAAAACATAGCCTGCGAAAAACACTTTGTTTCTCCTAACTCATATAACCTGTGTAAAAAATAAAGGAGGTTATTGAACATCATCCTATTTTTAAGATAAACCTCATTCAATTTTGAAAAATTCTTTATGGTTTTCCGGAAACAATTGATTGAAATAACTGACTAAAACAATCATTTAAAAATATGGAAATTTTCTCTCTAGAGATCAATTTGATTCTCTCAATCCATAGAACCTGGGTAAAAAATGAGAGAGGTTATTGTACATAGGTGTGTGATGAAGAAAAAACTCTCCCAGTTTCTAAAAATTCATTGTGGTTTGGCAGGAACAATTGATTTAAAATAATGACCAAAACAGCCATTTATAGGGAAAAATTTGCCGGTCGCTTCAAAAAATGCTTGTAAATGCTCTTTATGATAAATATGCTATCTGAAAATTGTCATCACCAGAATCAAACAAAGTGTAGAACCATTGAACTCTAAACACTCTTCATTTTCTTTGAACAAAAACATTTAGGATCACTGATCTTATTCTCAAAGAATCGGATAAAAACACATGTTTTTATTTGCTTATTCTATCCAATATTGAACCATTAACTAAATAGCATTTCCATCTAGAATAAAGATTTACCACCATCGATTTGCTTTTCTGATTCAGCACGTTTCCTAAGATGCCCACCATTTAAACTTTCGTGAATTGTAAAACTTCATTTCTCCTTGCTAGATGACAATGCGAAATACATTCACGCCATTCATCCTTTATTAGCCATATTGTGACCATTGAAATATGGGGCATTTTAAATGATTTCGTAAATTGAAAAATTTCATTATCTTGTGCATCTTCATAATGTGAAATTTATTTTGGCCATTGGATGTGAATGAGTTTGATATGAGCCATTGATCTATGTTTAATTTTTTTGCAAAAGTTGCATGTTGGTGTGCGAGCCCAATTTGACTTTATGCCAAGAAACAAAGTGACATCATAATTTCTTGAGCGCTTGGGATTTGCCTAAAATACCTCTTGGTAAAATATCCCATTTATTTTTTCCATAAAATATCCAAATTCTTTTTGGATTTATAAAAATAAATTTCATTTATTTTTATAAAACATAACCTTTAGCCTCCTTTTACAAAATATATTTCATGAATTTTTGTACACATTATTCATAATGAATAATTTGTCTCTATAAAATATCTCCTTCTTAACCAAAAGCCTCTAACTTTTTCTTCGCCACCTCGAAATTGTTATAAATTTTTTTAATGAGGAATGTTTGAAAACCATTTGATCCTCAAAAGAAACTCAAAATTTTCAGGCAATGAGGCTTACTGCAGCAAAACTAAAATGGTACTAACAACACAATTAGAAGAAAAACCAGGAGGAGAAGAACAGGATGGTATCCATGATCCACAAAAAATAAAAAAAACTACATTGTTTGCAAAGAGCTTCGCTTCACTTTGGAAATATTTAAAACTCCACACAGAAAATGCGAGCACACACATCAAAACAAGAACTCAGGTTCTACATTTCATACAACAAATTCAACAAGAAAAAACTCAGTTTCCTCGGAACAACATACCAACAAAAACATAGATTAAAAAACTTCCTTCTATCCAGCCAAGCCAAGCCAAGACGCAATCTCTCCACTTCCTAGTTTTTATGTTCTTCGCAGAGAAAATTTGGAGTAATAACACTGGGGAAGCCACTGACGTCCTACAATTTGACACCATAGGAAACCATCGATGCCATTGTTGAGGTTGATGATGATTATGTGACCTCATTAAAACCTTCCACACTAGCAATGTTTAGTGGGGTTGGATGTGGGTGGATATGTTTGTAATAAGAGGAAAAAGAAGAAGAATAGCATGAGTCTTCATTAGGTAACAGTGGTGGCGGTGGTGGTGAGTGTGAAGAATCCTGACATTCAGGATGGTAGTAAGAAATAGGAGGTAGTAAGAAACCTGTGGTGTCTTCAGATTCATATCAATCCTTTACCGAAAAAATCCAAGTGGAAGAACAACCTGATAAACTGTTTGGAAACATATATGGCCAAGCTCAACCCCCCTACATGAATTCTGGGACATAGTTGATCATTATGGTTACATTGTAAGAAAGATCTGTGTACTTGAGAAAGAAAAAAATCTTACCCTTAGTGGCTGCCACCAGGGTGTAATAGTTGAAACTCTTGAAGGATGACTTCTCCAAGTAGAGGATCAAATTATATTAGTCATCAAGTTTCTCTACTAATAATCCCCGAAAAACCATGTCTCTAGTGGACTCCCACAAGCCCTCAGTCACATGGGGTAAGAGGAGGGGACTTCTATGGGCTTCCCTTTCATCTGCATGAGTTCAAACAAGTAGCGTTGGAGGATAATGCGGTTTTCCTATCTATGGAGGAAGGAGAGGAAGACGTAGTATCATCGAAGATGCCCAGCATGACTCGAACCTGATTGGATGTGAAGGTGCAACAGTTATCCAGGGTGGATCTCCATGTTCTAGTAATAATTGAGGCTATGGCATCGGTTCTTGTGCTAATATTTTCCAGGAAACATATGGCAATGTCGTTGGGGAGGCCTAGAATTGGTTCACCCTCCAAAATGCATACCACGACATAGACACACCTACACCCAGAATCTATGTCTACCCCTGTATTGTGTGCCCATTTCTATCATAGTCGAGATAAAAAAACCCCCAAAATATTGTATATTGTTTATTAAAATTAAAAAACCCCTTTAACCCCAAATATATGCCCAGTATAATATTTTATTTTTTTACCATTTTTACGCCCCCAATAGGAACGAATGTGATATCATATTGTTCCATCGGCGATGGTCACGGGGACTTCACTTAGTGAACCTCTCACATAGCACGTGCGATCGTGGTATATTAAAGAATACCCTTAATTTCTAGAGATATTGCCCCAAATTCTTTTTGTTGAAACCCCCTCCCAATACTTAAAACCTCCTCCCCACCCCTTTTTATACCTCAATCCTTATAAACCACCCTGCCCACCCCCACCTTAAACCCCTCATCCCCCCCAATACCTGCAATATATTGGTTCAATTTTTGATCATTTTAAAACCCACAATATGAACTAACGTGATATGATATTGGTCAATAAGTGAAGCCCCTATGGCGATGGTCCTTTTGTACTGGTGCATACAATTCAATATTTTCAACTTTGTGTATGAGGTAATGTTCCTATGCATTGAAAAATTCCCAAGGTAGATGCTTCTACACTTCAGACATTAGACACGGAATTTTTCTCCCCTAATAATTTATATCTTATTTGTGGATTTATTTATATGGAAATTATCTACAAGTTATGCAAACCAATAATGATATTTAACCAAAAAAAACATTAAATTACATCACATGAATTAGTGCACAAAAAAAAAAAATTATACGATGAATTAAAGAAACACCAAACACATGGAAAAAATCCCTAGTTACGTCATGTATTTCCAAAGAGTATATATAACTTGTTTGGAATTGTTGTTGAAGTTGTCCAAGAGAGAGTGAGGTAGAACATATTGTAACAATATACAAACCACATCGTTTTTAAACAAATAGTAGAGAAACCAAATAACAACAATATGCCCGGGAATTAAAAAAACAATAATTATATGGATATAACAATAACAATTACCTTCACGAAGACGTGCCAATCGTGCGTTTTCACCCCCGAAAAATCACCTTTATTTGTTATGGTATTCTTCATGTTCACACAAAATCTAATGGGAAATTTAATTTTCCACATGACTTCTTCTACAACATTACTTTTCTGCTTCGTAAACATCCATGGAATTGAGCTTATATTATGTTGTGCTCTATTGCTATGAAATTGAATGACGTCGTTCATTGCATGGATTCCTTCTTGAATTTCTTTACAAAATTTCACATTTTTTTCTTTGTCTCTCCTTATCTCCAATAGTTGCCATAATTTTTCAGTCACATTTTTTCTAATATGCATCGTATCAAACATATGAGAAATTTGTAGGTTCTCATAGTAGGGAAACCTGCTGAATTGTTTAGGATAACTTTGCATTCCTTGTGGAAGCACATTAATGCCTTCATAACAGACAATCATGAATATTAGTTTGTAAATAAATTACAGAAATCAATTATGGCCACTATAGTAAACAACACAGAATAAAAAAAATGCATAGCAATCCATATACGATGATCCATACGTACTAGCTTGACAATTTCTCTTATATTGCAACTTCCAAAGGTGAGGTGTCATTCTCCATGGTTTTAATGCAGTCTCTTGCTTTCCATTGAAAAGAATTTTTTTGGTTGTTCTATACCTGCGATTCTTAGAGAGAAAGTTCCTACACTACTACATTTCGATCCAAAATCCGACGGAAAAATCCAACGGCGCGTGGATTTCTCTTTTTAAACTTACCAAAAATCACAAGGATACATTGTTTTTTGTAAATGTGGCCACAAGTGTCGCTTAAGCGACGGCTATTGGGTAAAAGCATGGTAATGTGTCTCACTTTTTCCCATTTTGCGGCAATGGAGTTTATGAACTAAAAGTATTTGTTTATAAATCTACAAATCTATCAAGAATTAGATAATGGTGTAATGAAACAAAAGTTTTCATTATAAATGAGCTTTTATATGGTATTTTTTTAAAACAAATTTTTTTTTTATCTTATTTATTTCATTTTATTTAGAGTCCATTTACTATTATTTCAGGCATCTCATAAGTACTCACAAAACTGCGACCCCCCATATCTACCTTCATTTTCTTTCTTAAATCCATTTTTTTTGAAAATTTTTTTATAGACACTTTTAAGATTGTTGTACATATTTTTTAATTTTATTTTATGATATATTTTAATTATTATTAAATTATCAATATAAATAATACGTTTTATGTGTATGTAAAAGCGTGACCCAAAAACCTATCATTTTAAGAAATCAAAATCAAAACTTTTCATATGAATATGGAAATAATATACAAGTAATTGTTAAAATTATTTTTAAAAATTTTTTAAATCAAACTTTTTATTTTTTAGAATAACTATTTTAAATAAATTTAAAAAAACATAACAAATTTTCTTGCCGCAAAGTGAGACACATTACCATGCTTTTACCCTATTCTCATAACCATTTCTTAAGAGATGCCGCGTTAGTAAGCGTCGCTTAAGCGACGACGCTCCATCGCATATCCGACGCTTAGGTTATTGTGTTTTCTCTAACAATAAAACCTTTTGATTAGATTTGTACACAATTATATTCTTTATGCAGTGTGCACAGCCCTTCATATTTTTAGGCATAAAAATTGGTCTATAATATCGTTATCTTCAAGTTGTGTGTTATCTTCAGGTTATGCGAATTCCTAAAGCATGTTAGTCTCACATTTTCTTAACATTGGTGTGACATTTTTGAGATCTCTTTCCATCAACATGGGAGTTTTCATGTTACTTATATATATTGTTACATTTCACATATATGTGTTACATATATGCCCTATGTTCAACGTGATATATATCATTAACCTGATTGTATCATGGTGTTACTAATTAGCTGGTAATTGTGGCGATAATATCATCCATGAACCATTGGATAATAATGTATTTTGAGCATAACTACCCATATTTCTTTGTTTTTAATAGTTGTCATGTATTGAACACAGGGTCTACTCTACTCAAATTTAGGTGGCATAGATCCTTAAATTCTCACGTTGGTGGACTAAGATAACATGGGTAGAAATGGATCCATGTTGTTTATCGCTCCTAGAATGTAAATAAGGATGAAATGTTATTGGTCATGGTTTATTAAGAATTAGCATGTTGTCAAAAAGATGGAGTTTGTCTCAAACATCATTTAATATTTTACCAAAAAAATATTTGGGAAGATGTAGTAGTATGTTTTCTTTACATGCAATTAGGGTTTAAAGTAGTAGTGTGTATTTCCTACATGTGGTTAGGGTTTGTTGCTATATAATAGATATTTTATAGTTGTCTTTATTTGGTGTGTGAGGAAGTATATATTTTTCATATAAATAAAATAAGATATATTCAAGATGCAATTATGTGTGGTTTAGCAGTGTCCTTTCAAGGTGATCATGGCTAACATGTATGAGTGAGTACATGCTTGTGGGATAAGAATGCAAGGTTTGGGGATGGTTGTTAGTTATTTAAAGAGAACTAACTCTAGTCACAATGCATCACATTTTGTTAAAAATATAGAGAACATTTTTAATCTTAGTTTTCAATTTGTAGTGTTGAAAAAAAGCTATTTTTGCATACTTATCATATTATAGTCAGGATGTTTTTGGGAGCATGACCAATGTTATAAAGTATTTGAGTCTTTTATCCAAAACTAGTAGGTTCCTAATTTCAAAGGAAAAATTAAAGTTGCTTTTTTGGTAAAGACTTCTTCGATTTACATTTTCAATCTAACTATGGTTATGATTTAATATTATACAATGCCCGTGGTTTTGGGGCACTAGAGTTTTGTATATTAATCAATGGTCTCTATATTTTGAGATAAAATAGGAGATTCCATCATATGTTTTAGTGTGGGAGAGATTGCCCCATATCTCTTTTAACAACTATGCATTAAGAGCCTTGAGGCAATATGGAATAAGTTAAGAATAGTTGTTGATAGAGTTTATCCAAGACCAAAGTTATTTAGTTGTGCTTGAATTCACATTGAAGTATAACTTGAAGAAGAGCTCCCATGAGAAATAGAGCTCCAAAATCAACAAGTAGACCCTTGTACAACCATTCCACTATGAGCATATGCCATTATAGTGCAATAGCGCCATGGGAAGCTTTTGTGTAGGGTGTCTTTGCTGGTGAGAAGCTCCCCACCTTTGATAAGCTTTATGCATATTATTGCACATATGATACACAAAGTTCACAACCTATGAGAGAATGGTTAAAACTTGGTTTTGTTTACTCCATTCATAAAACAAACATGGTGAAAATAGTATGAGTAGGATTGGAGCGGGCTTCCCAATACATAACAATTGCAATTATATTTTTTGGTATGGGAGTGGTAACTATAGCACTCTACCCACCAAGCGTTGTCATCCCTTGGATCCAAATATATGGTGGAAATCGATTACGGAATGAGTTTATGTTTTAAACAAAAAATAGAAAATTGATTTGGGATTTTTGTTGTGGAAAAGAAGTAAGTCGAGGGTTTCTCCTATCATTCATGCAACCCTATCTCCATACCCATCTGTCTTCTCTATCAATAATCTGTGGGCATCTACCTAGAACCACAACCATCTGCTATCTTTGCATGCTTGGGCGACCAATCCATTTTCTTTTTTCTTGTATACTAATACAGCAACAATGTATACCTTTATATGGGTTCGCCAAGTCGATTTGTGGAAGAAAGAGAAGCCCCATTACTATATTTGGATCAACCCTCATTGTTATCTATTCGGTTTGATAGGGTTGCATTAAAAAATGCTTATTTGGCTGAAACATAGCAACGCCATGGACAAGGGAAAAAATACACAACTCAACACAGCGGTCAATAGGTCATTCTTCATCTCGTGAACAATAGGTGAGGGCCGAAGAGGATAGGGCCGCAGGGGACAGAGCTCATAGAGGAGAGGGCGAGAGAGGAGGGGTTGAGGAGGGTTTGTAGAGGCGGAGGACGATTTGCATAGGTCACACTAAGGCTAACAGAATTCCTCAAATCGGTGAGTAATCTATGTTTGCTTAAATAATTTTGATTTGGAATTAAAAAAACAAGCTCTTTATGTAGAAGAAATCTTATTTAGCATGGATTTACACTGGTATGGAAAATCTGAAAAGACTGTGTTCATAATATAGTTTAAAATCTGAACTTTTCTTCCCCTGGATTTCCCTCTCACTCTCTATGTGAGGTGAGGATCACTGCTATTGCATTGCAGTTGCATCCTTTCCCACCTTTAATCTTCGAGCTGTTACGTTTCTTATATTTTGACAGCCAAAGTATTCAAATAAGCACAAAATAACTTCTCGAAAATCCTTGTTGTCGCTGCAATTTGGAAATTACTGGGTTAGGTTCAAGTTTCTTCCTAATCTAGGGAATTGACATGGCATATGAAGGCACACCTAAAGAGAAATTATATTCATGAGTTTCAACTACCATAGGAACCTGTTTCTGCATTCTTTAAGCTATCATAGAACCTTATTTTCAATCATAGTCAACCATATGCAGTTCTTTATGATTGAATATAATGTTTAGTCTGTTCTAACTTTTACCTGTCTTCATGTTTCCATGTTTTCATGTTTCTGTCTAAGAAACTCTAGTAATACTTTTTTTTACCAAGAATTCCCCTTGAGAATAGTGTCATGAATAAAAATATGATTTAATAATAACATATGTCTGTATGTTTTGATTCACTGTATTTGTTGCTCATCGCTTGCAGAAAAATGAGGAACAATTAAATGAATGCCAAACTTCTAAGCAAGATGCCAGTGAAGACTACTGGAGGGACCAACTGCTTGTTAATTCCCTTGTATCCTCAGCTGTTGCCAAAGGATTACGCAAGGCCACAGAGAAAGAAAAGGAAGAAGCAATAGCCAGAATGCATTCGAATCTTGAAGCTGTCATCAAGGAAATGGGATCAGAGTTGCATAGAAGGTGGGTAAAGTCTGATTGCATCAGGCATATTCTTTTATTTATAAGTGAGATAATATTTTCCGACCTGGCCAAAAATAAAGATTTTGCTTTCAATTCCTGTCAGAAAAAGGTGATTAACAACTTTTACTGTTTACATTAGAATAAATGGGATTGTTATTTAGGTGCTATTGATCATTCTTCCTGACCTAATATTTTATGGTGTTATCACTACCAAACTCATACTAGGTAACACCCTAGTGCTTCTGGCACATGTAGCAGGTTGCATCAATCTCCGGGGGACCTTCATCTTATCATACTTTTTCATTTTTGTCTATGCCAAGCTAGAGGCGTCCGAGAAGAAAGCTCAATTATTGAATGCAGAGGTTCAGTCCCTAAGGCAAGAGAAAAACAATATCAAGAGCAATATTGAGAAGGCAGAGATTGAGCTGAGATGACAACAACGATTGCAATGTTTGAACTTTGAGATAAATTCTTTTAGAGATGAAACTCTTTGAATTTTTTTTCAAAACAATAGGACTGATATGATGCAATAATGATTTCTGCAGATATATTAAGTGTTGACAATTTGAAAATCTTCACTTTCTGCACATATTTTACATGCCGATAATTTGAAAACTTCACTTTCTGTACATATTTTAAATGGAAACAATTTCAAAACCGTCTCTTTCTGACACTCAATACTAGTTAGTTAACATCTTTTAAGGTGTGTCAGGTGCAATTACTAGACGAAGAGAATAAGGAGCTCAGACTACTTCTACATGGGAAACATCAGGGGTCAGATGGCTGTGTTATATCTCCTCTTCAAACAAAAGTAAGTAAAGAAATACCATTTCCGGCCATATTTAGTATGATCCAATTTGAGAACTATGAATATGGTTTTCTATAATTCAAAAGTTTGAAGCTTTCAATTCCTTCTGAAAAGGTTGTTTTTACCATTTCACTAGAGAATTTAATTTGAAATCAGCACTTTATTCAGAAGAGTTAGGAGTCATGACTCTTTAAAATGAAAGCGACAATGATTGTAGACTGTCAAATAGCATCATTACATAGAGTGTTTCAATTTTATGGGTCACAAGCCTTGTTGTCAGTGCTCAGCTATAGACAGACCAACAGAACACACAATTTACTATAATATTTTTCATTTTCCTTATTTGCTAAAATGTTCTTTATGTTCGCCAAATTTTTATAAAAGCCTCTATATAACATTCATACTTGTGGACCATTTTCCTTGGGGCATATGACTCATGAGCTATATTCATAGCTTTCCAATGAACTTATCATCTCCGTGCGTTGTGATGCAATGTTAATCATTTGATCCAAAAAGTCATCTCTGCTATCATCAGATGCTACAAATTATATTATAGGCAGTGAGAAGAAACATTTGAAACCTCGTTCACATCAACAGAGTCCTCAAATATTTTGTTGCAGATCTCTTAAAGGGAAGAAACACTTCTTTCCTATGTATGACTAAAGAGATCAATTAGCTTGCTCAAATTATTGCTTATCAACCGAATCTTGTCCAGAAAGTAAATTATAGTCTTGCTATTGTTAAATTCAACATGAGATGCCATTCTCAGGAACCAAACCCTTCTCCAGCATCTTATTGATGAGTAATTCTGCTTCAAAGTTCTTATTTTCTTTCCAAAGCTCTCTGATTAAGGCCGTATATGTTTTAAGCTACCATGATCTGAACTGCCTATTGCATCCTCATCGGGAATCATGTGTCCTTTTTGTATTTTGTTTTCTTGAACTATACCACTCATAAGCACGCAATAAGTTCGATAATTAGGCTGGCATCCCTCATCAAACATCTTACTTAATAGACCAAAAGCATGATCCATCCTGCCTAATTTTATGTTTCCATCAATTAATGATGTGTAAGTATTCGAGATGCAAAGAGAATTACAAGAAATGGCGGCCAAAGATGAAGAATCTGTCTTCATCCCAGGAAGCCAGTAATTACTACAGTATACTTATCTTCCATTTATATAGTTTTTCATTTGACTGCAAGTTCAGTAGTACTTCGACTTCTGTGTTTGTGTTTTCTTTTTAATGTACTCTGTGACCTTTAGGCTAGTGCCATAATCTGTGTTTGTGTTTTCTTGTTTTCTTTTCAATGTACTTTGTGACATTTAGGCTATTGCCATAATCTGTGTTTTTGTTTTATTTTTAATGTGCTTTGATACCTTTAGGCTAGTACCATAATCTGTGTTTGTGTTTTATTTTTAATGTACTTTGTGACCTTTAGGCTAGTGCCATAATGTGCTCTATAGGTTAGTGTCGTAATCTGTAGATATTTTAGTCATTGATAATGGTCTTCTTGGTGTTGTACATAGTCCAAAAAATTTCTACACAAACATAATGGGTAATAGTACTTATAGTTAAGAATGGTCATGTACTTATATTCCTTGGATTTTTGGCAGATATATTCCTATAGCAAAGAACAGGTATGCCTGGAAGATTGATAGAAGAATTAAAGAAATATTGAATTCTATAATTCTAAGTAGGTTGGAGCCAAGATCAACAACAGGAACTCATGTTGGCTATGGAAATGACTTGCTTGGAATCATAATGACTACCAACCAGAAAGAATTGGGTGGGTCTCAAAGAAATCTGCGCATGACTATTGATGAAATCATGGATGAATGCAAGACATTTTTCTTTGTAGTCCATGAGACAACTTCCAATCTGGTAACCTGGGCAGTTTTTTCGCTGGCGCTAAATTCAGAATGGCAAGATATATCAAGGAAAGAAGTTATCAGTATTTGTGGCACAGATATACCAGATGCAGACATGCTTACCAGGACGAAATCGGTGTGTATTTCATATCATTTATTGGATTTTTTTAACCAACCATACTATAGCCATAATTTTTGTTTGAAAGAATCAATAGTTTTGTGCCTAAAAATGTCGACAATTCTGGTTTAGATCTGTATAGGAAGTTTTTCTCCAAAAGCTAAAACTTCTCCCAAGTTGAATGGACTAACTACCTTAGGAAAGGTTGTTAGACTAACTACCTTAAGAAAGAGATACAATTTAGATAGTTTTTTTAATTGATGACGATAATAATGAGCTACAACATGGTTACTTCAAAGTCAAAACTCTCTACTAAATTATAGAACTCTGGCCATGTGGCGCATTCCAAAGTTCCTGTCTATAATAAGATAGAGGGAGAAGTTGACATGCGAAGAAAAGAAAATTTCTCTTTGCAATTGCCACAACTCCAAAAATCACATAGTTGTAACTCCTAACTTGGAAGTCATCTCCATGCGACCTACTATGAGGCTAAACTAGTAAGGTACGGTGTTCCATAGTTTTAACCTATTCACACTAGCTTGTCCATTATTATCCCTTTTTTTCCCTGTTATTATGACTCTTCTTTAACATTCTTAGTAACTAACTACAAAATTATTTCTATTAATCCTTTTCTCTGTTTTGTTGTGCGCGGTGAATTATTCTTTCCATATCTCCCCATGGTTGATGTATCTACAGATATTTTATTAGGATATTCTTATTGTACTTAATTCCTAGCTCCCCAGGGTTTTCTACTATTTTTTCTTTGCCATGAAGTAATCAATTCCTAGCTACCCAAGGTTTTCTCTTATTTGTTCTTTGCCGTAAATTACTCAATCCCTAGCTCAATAGGATCGTTGTATTCCTTCCAAAATGCTAACAACAATTTTGTTGCGATGGTCATGGTATTATTAAATTCATGACCTAAACCTTTGAAGGTGAGGTTTGGAGTCTTTGGACCTCTCCTCTATAGATAAACCAGTATGAAAAGGCTGTAGTTTTACCTAGAATTTACTCTAGCTATTCTTAAATTTGGATTTTCCATTATTTTCAGAATCTGATATCTAAACTATGAAATATGTTCCTGGAATATTTGTTCTGTAGGCAAGTCTCAAAGTGCCCCCTCATCATATTCTTATGTTGCTTGATGATCTGTTTTATACAGAGGGCTTAATCTTTTTGACGACGACTGGATTATAGCAACTATTGTCATCTAGGGAAATATTTCCTCATCTCTTTCTTGGTATGATTGTATGCCAACTATGCTATTATTTGTGATTTTTTTGGTAAAACAATTCATTAATTGGTAATTTGGAAAAATTGCAGGAAGCCAAGAAATAGTTTGCTCGGGGGGGGGGGGGGGGGGGGGGGGGGGGGGTGTTGGGGGTTGGTATAGTCTGTTCCTCTTAATACTTAAATGTACAACCCAGTCTGAGTTAGACAACTACTGACCTTCGAACCATAATTTTATGGCTGACCCCACCTTCTGGTGGGCTGTTTCCTTTACTGTAAATGTTTTGGAAACCAGCGAGTAGTCCATTTGGAATTATTTTGGAAACCAAAACACTATGGAATTGTCTGCAGGGATGTCTTCAGACGTAAACATCTGCAGAAGTTCTATATAGCTATTTCTGAGTATTGGTAAAGTTTCTAGGTAAAAGTTAAAACACACAGACAGACACACATATATATGTTCCTTTTATTTTCTAATCTATAGCAAGTAGGTCTCACACAGCCCTAACCAAAAAACCCAGAAAAATAAAATAAGTTCATTTACATACTATAGTATATATGCATATACATAAATGCATAATACTTTTATATATATTTATATTCTATAAATATTGTTACAACTTACGACTTCATATGTATAAATATTAATAGTCTGATATGCAAAATATTTGTATTTAAATAATGTCTTTGTGTACATGTGGAGACATAGAGAGAGATGTCTCACTGTACCATACGATTTTAAATTGTCATTTCAGAAGCTTGAGATATTTCCAATTTTCAGTGACATAGCTCAGAAACTATGCAGATCAAGCAACCGAGAATGAGACCGGGATAATTGCACTGCAGTGCATTTTATACCATTGCCAGGGTGGAGGTCATAGAGTTGTTGGCACCTGGATGGTGTAATAGCTTGTTTGAGCTCCCTGTGTTTACAGATATGGAACAACCAAGAGAACACTCAACCCATGTACTCACCAATGGGGAACACTCTTAAATCTTGATACAATAGGGTACATGAGTTGGATTACTCCACTTGTCAAGTTGTATTCAAGCATGCTTTATTAAGAAGAGATGGCATACTGTCTTGTATCCATGGATAGTCTAGGACTCTAGCCATTGTAGTCTTTCTAGTGAAAGTTTTTTGGTTGTCCCTTCACATCTTGGGTGACCACTTGCTTGTCTGTCATAGGATTTTTGATATGGGTTACTTCCTTTGTTAGAAAGTGGCTTGAGATATAATCTGGTCTCATTCTAAATAACATTCTTTAAATCAACTACAAAGTGAACCATTGAGGTGTTACAGGAAGTGCCACTGTGATCAGAATAGATGAGCACATAGGTCTATCAAGCAGTGCTTTATCTAATGAATAAGCCCTAAACCAACCAGATCTTGTAGAAGACAACCTTAAGAGGGGGTATTTTTGCAAGGGGTACTGAGTCTCATTTGGAGCAGCATATTGCCAGTTTCTTCCTTTATTACCCAGCCTTGGATGTTAGGAGTAAGGTAGACACTGTTGCAGCCCTAATCTCACATCCAGGATATTCGACAGGACCTCAAAGATCATGCAACCCTGCCACGATGAGGGTACGCTGGGATGGCATGTCACTTTTAACTTTTTGTGCATGTGTGGTGTCCTGCCTTTCCATAATTTTGTAAATTTTGGGATCTCACTATATGTGTTTGATTTGTACTTTTATTTCTCCTTGATTAGTTCTTAGTTTTAATTTATCAAATGAGGCACAAGGGTTGAATGTTATGGTGTACTATTACATAATTGAATGTTATGGTGTACATAATTGAATGTTATGGTGTGCCATGGCATTATCAATATTACAATTATTGGTGTTGATCTAGGCAACATATACATTCTAGGCATTATCAGTATTATGTGGAGTGACTGCTACAACAAGAAATTAATTGGATGGGAAATTTCCGGGACTCAAAACATCCAATAATCTTTTCCAGGCATGTATTTTTGCTTCTCATTATAAATATCATCCGTCTATTATTTTGAATTAATTTTCTCACCATTTTTCTATGTTATGTTTGTTTAATACAATGATGTGAATGGAATGTGAGATAACTGATAAATGTTGTGATTAAATGAGCCCAAATAAATCATGAAAAAGAAAACCATACACACTTATTAGTGCACCGACAGTCACAGATTCAATTGAGTTTCAAACAGTGGGTATCTAATTAGCATCCAAAGTACTTCTAGAAACTACTGAACCAATTTAGTGAGCATAATATCATAGAAAGGTTAGATCATAGACAAGTGGTACATTTCAGAGTCTTGGGGTAAGATGAAAATCATTGTTGTTCCAAAGACAGTGAAATGCAACAATGTTGTATTTTGATTATGCACAAAATTTAAAATCTCTGATAGCCATGAAAGTGAAATGCAATCTCTTTTAAACTTTTCATTTGTGCCAACTGTAGATAAAGGGATCCACAGAAAACCAACTAGTAGTGACTCCAATTATTTTCCAATAATGCAGTTTTTACAATGTCTAGATATGAACTTTCCTTGGAAAAGTGGAAAATATGTGTAACCATTTGATGATCAATGTCACATTGTGACTTTTGGTTGAAATAACTTCAAGGGAAACTCGACTAAATGCCTCATGCTACACATTTATTACATGGAAATAAAAATGAAGCAAAATAACTTAATTACCCACAATTGCCCAAATTATTGCTGCACAATGAATGATAACATTTTAATTTCAATCAAAATCATGAGAGATCTCGTTTCATTATCAAAATTTAAAGTCAAATCAATATGTTTCAAGAAGCCCAAGGTTTAGAGAAGATAACAGTCTAAATTTTAAAATTATAATCATTAATCTCTATATAACCCGATAAGTGTTGAGCGTTGTCCGTACTCCATAGTACTCCAGGTAATTTTTTTTTTTAAATTTCCAAAACCATCACTTAAGCGACGGCTACAGGTAATTTGTTTTTTTTTTTAATTTCAAAAACCGTCGCTTAAGCGACGGCTGCAGGTAATTTTTTTTTTTTAAATTTCACAACCGTCGCTTAAGCGACGCTTACGTTTAAAGTTTAATATGGATTAGATGTCATATAACCGACAATGTACATTTAACCGACGATTTTCTGATCTGTCGCTTAACCGACGGATTGAAAAGATGTCGGATAACCGATGAAAATCCATCGATGCTTAAAAAAAATCATAGTATCGTACATGCGATAGGGAAGTGTCGAAAATCCGACAATATGACCATTAGATTTTTGGTCGAAATGTAGTAGTGCTATACTCATCAAACAACTGCTTGGGACCAAAAATTGGAAATGAAAATTTTCCCTCTGTATGAAGACCTACAATATATAGATATGGAATATCTATGTCGATTATAATTATATATAAACTATAATTACTACTTCATAAAATTAAATGCAATTAAAGTGGAACTTAAAAATACAAACCACAAAAAAGGGTTAACCTTGGGGCATCGTGTATTGTCCATACAAGCATTGCATGGAATTGCAATGGAATTTGTTGTGTTGGTCTAGATACGTCATACATATTGATATCATTCCATAACTTCAATAGCTCGTCTATAAGAGGTTCGATATATACATTCATATCTTTGATTTGGAACTTACCTGATTGATTTGAAGTACATATAAAATATATAATTATGAGAAACATTAAGATATATAATCCATGCACAAGAGTAAAATAAAAAATATATATATGACATTAGGAATCAAAATATGACAAATGAGATGCCACAACTACATTAAAAATAAAGCAGTTGTAGACATACTATACCTGGAATATGTGCAACATTATGTGCTCCCTCTTTATTTACAACCATGGAGGAATGTTATTGTTGAAAACAAAAATATGCCACACCATTTAAATGGATCTCATCTGTGCAAATGGATTAGCACTATCTGCTGCCAAAAAAATCCTAAGATTATGGGGTTCTTCTTTAAAGTGAGACCACTTTTCCTCCATATCTCTAAATGCAAAACCATATGTAGGAATTTGAATAAAATCATCTTGAATTTTGTTCCTTACATGGTAATCCATAAATTGGGTTATGTTATTGCACCTCAACATCCGTTGCAAACGTGGAATGATGGGAATATAATGAAGAACCTTGTGAGGCACCTTTTTTGTTACTTGATCTATTTGATATATACTTATATGACATTTCAAACATTCGATTGTAAATTCATGGTATTTATAATATATAACATGGTCATCGGGTCATGCATGAATTGATTCATAATTCATTCCAATATCTTTCATGATGAAAGATAAATATCGATATGTGCGAGTTAATATATTTGACGGTGGTAAAAATAATTCAGCTATCAAGCTACATCAAATAAAAATAAAAGTATAGTTAATATAATATATAAATAATATTAACGAAACTCATTTCATCTGTATTAATTTGAATTATGAATTAACAATACAATTATTAGAGGAGCGAATATAACCTTTATCACGATCATATATATGTGATGGATTATTTTACATACCTTAACATCCATGTGATTGTTATGTTTGAAAGACCATTCATAACCTTCAATTTCATTATCAACAATATAGAAGAGAAAATATTTGTTTTGGATCCTTCATAAAAGGGTTCGTATTCCTTATCAAGAAGAGGTATATCATGAACATCATCAAAATCATGAATATTTTCATGATCATCATCATCATGAGCATCTATTCTAACATTAAATGAATTACCTATCAATGCATTTGTCCCATCATCTTCAACTATGTTATCAACATGATCATCTTCTTCAATATGATTATTAACTTGTTCTCCATTAAGCATATCTCCATGTTCCTACGGTACTTGTTCTAAAAGAAATTCCTCTGGACGATATGCCGTAGGATGCCTTTTCTTTATACTTACATGAAGACATCAATGGATATAATTTAATATAGGAAATATTAAAATAATACATACATTTAACTATGAAAAAAATATAAAAATATTTATAATGCTAAAATTACAAATGGATGATATTGATTCCCCCCATCGGCATTTCCATGTTCCCTACAATGTTTTGTGGCTATTGTGATCAATATTCTTCTCTACTTAAATCCCATGCATTGACTACATGGACAATAACATTTCCCATCACCCCTTTTCGATGCATCCCACAGTGTAGCAAGCAATTGTCGATTTTATTCATTTGTATAAGGAATATTGATATTTTACATTTTTCCACAACAAGCTTGAATGAAGACTATCGAAAACCTTAAAAAAATGAAGGTCCACACATCAATATTTTTGCAAACAATTTTTTGTTGAAGAATAAAATAATTTCTGCAAATCATCTGTTGATAAAATAAGTTTTGCAAATAGTCTATCAAGAAATAAAATAATTCCACAAACTGTCCATCAAAGAATAAGGAAATTCCTCAAACCGTCCAGCAAGGAATAAATTAATTTTTGCAAACCATTTGTCCCTTCTATACCAAACATGTCAGAATGTTTCTTTAATTTATATATTTTCAAATTCAACAGTCGTTGAATAACTAACGATATTAACCTAGTTACCATTGCAAACAAAAATGGAAATTGTGTCGCCAATCCAATGATTCTTCATCGCATATACGATGACAGTGTGGTCAAAAATACAAC
This sequence comes from Pseudotsuga menziesii, assembly GCA_001517045.1. Classification (NCBI taxonomy): domain Eukaryota; kingdom Viridiplantae; phylum Streptophyta; class Pinopsida; order Pinales; family Pinaceae; genus Pseudotsuga; species Pseudotsuga menziesii. The sequence continues at coordinate 100,591 of LPNX011226128.1, read as the reverse complement.
AAAGTTGGAGTTAGAAATACGACATCCTTGATGTCAAATATCCGATGAGTTAGATTCAAAACTTAAACAATAGAAATAAACGTTGGAAATTTGACAACAAATTCTACAATTTTAAAAAAAATAATTAAAATTCGACATTTTAATTGAAATCTGACAAAACAGTACTTTTCATTGGATGTCGTTGGATTTTTTTTCATATTTTGGGTTGAAATATTATTGTATAAGGAGTGGGATGTTTCATCCTCTTCAATCCCAAATTCTCTACCATATGAGTGGAGACTAAATTATCTCTACTGCCACTGTCAATAATCATCTAACAACACTTCCCTTGTGACTTGCCCTTAGTCCTAAACAAAATATTCCTATGGAATGGTTCATGCACTTTCTTCTCTGTCTTTACCAAAAATATCTTCATTGTAAAATAATCTCCTTCCCTAGGAGGATTATATTTATTTTTATCTTCAACATTCAAATTACCTTCATACATGGGAACTTCAACTTTAGTCCTGTTACTAGCTTTCACCAGCATCTTCAATACTTTCACTTCATTCACAATATCCTCTTTCTCTTCTTCAGAGGATTATTATTCATCACTGGTATCTATACTCTCTGAAATCCTTCTCTCCATAGCTTCCATCCTAGCTTGGAGTTGTCTTATATCCCTTTGTGTGTCTATTTCTAGAGCTTGTCTTTCATGACCAACTCCTTCAGGAACTAAAATTTCTCGTCCTTGTCTCGGAATCATCCTTCTATAGGATCTGATATGCTCTGATAGCAAAATTGATGCTAGGTAAGTTCTAGCAAACCTAAAATGGATCCTAATCAGCATAATTAATTGATTAAGTCTTCTTCAACAAGATTAATCCCAAAAGGTTGTTTCCATAGTATAGATTTCCACAACTATGTTTATGAAGTATTGTTTCCACAACTCTCACATTTGCAACTATGGTTCCGCAACTCTTTCATCTACAATTGATTTTCTACAATTTCCATTCCACATTAGTCTTTCCATAATTGTGGATTGCAGATTGCAGGTTTTCAATTATAAGTTTCAAAAGTGGACTATCGCAAACTTAAGGACACAATTCTCCTTCTCACAATCAGATTGCGGATTGCGTATTGCACATCCTCCTTCCCACTTTTCCAAATATGGGATTTAGCAATTTTTCTCCTACAACTCTGCTTCCATAATTCAACTTTATGTAGCTTTAACCACCTTGCAAATTCGCATTGCGGAACTCGTCCTCTACCATTGATCTCTATGGATTCTTCTTTATCTGTTGATTTGAGATCAAGTGCGGATATTCACCTTATCTTTGAAATCCGTTATTTTCCCTACACCTTTCTCTTGCAGAATTCATCCACAGTCGTCGATTTTTCTAACTCACATTTTGTTAACTTAGGCCGTTAGACATAAATTGATTTGTGGAACGATCAATTTTTCTCTTCGTTGTAGTCGCTTGAATACATCCCCATATTCATGAATTCTCTAATTATTTCTATGAATAGATGCAGATAAATTATACATACTTCTCATTAATGAAAAGAAAAACAAAACATATACAAATATTTGTACTAAAACTACATATCCATTCTCCATTTCATCAACCACTGCATACTACATTACACACTCACTGCTCACTCTCTCAAATAATCCCATATCCTATCTCCAATCTGATTAGTACATTTAAAACTTAATATAGAGTTCTATCAACCTATCAGATCCGAATAGCAAGATATGAATCCCTAAAAAAATAAATCTACAACTAACCTATCCTTGATAAAACTCTTGCAAGATTCGACGACATCAGTGGAAAATTACATGAGAGCAGAAAAATAAAATATTCTTCTTAAGAGGAATACTACGTTAGTTGGAATTTATTCTCGACTTTTCGAGCCACAAAGTAGGGCCCATCATCAGGAGAAAGTATCTTGAGGTTATTTTAGGTACGGAAAATAACACTTTAATAAGTTAAGTTTGCTATTTTCCTTACCATTTTAACCTGTAACTTATCAAAGGACTTTAGGTTGTCCAAAGCATCCATTCCACTGAGGGATTGAATTAAGTTGTTGATGATTTTATGCAGTAAATGATGAAGGTGAGAGGAATATTGTGTTAGGTGGAATTTATTCTCGGCATTTCCAGCCAAAAAGTAGAGCTCATCATGAGGAGAAAGTATCTCGAGGTTATTTCAGATATGCAAAATAGCACATTAATAAGGTAATTTTTCTATTTTCCTTACCATTTTAACTCGTAACTTCTCAAAGGACTTTAGGTTGTCTAGTGCATCCCTTCCATGGAGGGATTGAATTAAGTTCATGATTTTATGCAGTAAATGATGAAGATAAGAGGAAGACTATGTTAGCCAGAATTTATTCTCGACTTTTCGAGCCACAAAGTAGGGCTCATTATCAGAAGAAAGTATCTCGAGTTTATTTCAGGTATGGAAAATAGCACATTAATAAGTTAATTTTTCTATTTTCCTTACCATTTTAACCCATAACTTCTCAAAGGACTTTAGGTTTTTCGGCGCATCCCTTCCATGGAGGGATTCTTCCTCTTATCTTCATCATTTACTATGTAAAATCATGAACACCTTAATTCAATCCCTCCATGTAAGGGATGCACTGCACAATTTGAATTCCTTTAAGAAGTTACGGGTTAAAATGGTAAGGAAAATAGAAAACTTAACTTATTAATGTGCTATTTTTTGTACCTGAAATAACCTCAAGATACTTTCTCATGATGATGAGCCCTAATTTGTGGCTCGAAATGTCAAGAATAAATTCTAGCTAAGGCAGTCTTCCTTTTATATTCATCATTTATGGTGTAACATCATGAACAAATTAATTCAATCCCTCCATGGAAGGGATGCACTGGAAAACCTGAAGTCCTTTGAGAAGTTACGGTTTAAAATGGTAGGGAAAATAGCAAACTTAACTTATTAATGTGCTATTTTTCGTACCTGAAATCACCTCTAGATATTGTCTCGTGATGATGATCCCTACTTTGTGGCTCAAAATGTCGAGAATAAATTCCAACTAACACATTCTTCCTCTTATATTCATCATTTACTATGTAAAACTATGAACATCTTCTTGTTAATCAGAGAAAAAAATAACTTTGATTCGATGCTCCTGCATCATTATTTAATCACACATCCTTTGTGCGAACCTATCTTTTGTATGTTGCAACTTCTAAATTTTCTCTAATTGCTATAATGTTTTTCATTCTTTGTTGCTGAACCAAATGGATACTATACTCTTTTTAATCTGTATCAATGCTCCATGTTCAAAAGGTTCACAAAAGCTTAAAATTGATATCTATTGGTAATAGCTACTTATATTTACCCATGTTGATTCCCATCCAAATTATTTGTTTCTTTATCGTAAATAAGATCCTTGGATGGCTCGACAAGTTCTAAATAACAAGCTATATAATATATGAGATTGTTAGATCTAGTTATAATTGTTCAAATATGTGCAGAGACAAAAAAAAGATTTTCAATCACAAAGGGTCGAACTGCTAAACTATTATTACACAGTATTATATATATTTTACATGCTTTTATTTTTTAATCTAATACCAGGTAATCGATCCTAAGCTAAATAACTAAAAGTAACTAACACAAACTAACAAAAGATATTACTACTTCTATTACAATAATGCACTATTATTGTTTTAAGGGGGTGATGGGCTAGTTTTGATGTTGCTGATGAAGTGTTATGACATATTTCCTATGTTTCACAAGTTTTCCTAATAATAATTTTAGTTGTTTAATACATGATTATATATATATATGATATAGTTATATACTTGTGTAATAAGTTTCTGCTTCCCGTGGGAGTTCCCACTTCCTCCAAATATTTTCCCTTTGCTTAGGGATTTTTTAAAAACAACAGGGACAACCATGAAAGAGTGATAGAGATAGAATCACACCTTTATATAACAAATTTCATAACTTTATCTCTCAATTTCTTGTCATTATATGTTTTTGGATTCTCCTTGGTCATGAAAAGGAACATTAACAAAATAGAAGACATTAATTGTAATTAATTAAAAATAAAAACAACTGGAATGATCAAAATGCCATCATATGTATAACCACTTCATTATGATATAATTGCATTTCAATTAGATATTACCTCATATTGATGTGCATTGGTGATATTGTTGTTGGTGTTGGTATTTAAAAACATAGTTAGTGTTAGAGTTCCAATGTGTGAGTTGTAAGTGTATGTAAGAGTGTATACCCACCCAAATATTCTTAGGTGACATTGGATTTTTTTAACCTATATAAATTTATTTAATTATTTGTAATTTAATCAATTCAAGTACTTAATCATTGTATCAAAGAAGGTACAACCCTGCCTCTGTCATGAGAGGAGCTATGAGCCTACCATTCCTATTATAAGATCATGGGGATAACATGGTTCCACCCTTGTGTGTGTGTGATCTAGATCTATTTTATATCAATCTCAGTCAAATCTAAAATTGGTTGGAGTGCAGGAATTTCGAGGCTTCATGTGGCTTTGAGCAATCTCTGGCCTTGGTTTAATAGAGCATTCCAATCAATTTTCTAATCTAATTTCATATTAGATCTATTTTTTGTGTAAACATTGTAGTCATTTTTGTGCAAGACCAATCCTATATCTCTTCATGGTTTGCGTAGAAACACCAATACAGATCATGTTTACACATATTTCCTTTTACCAGAATGTGGGTATTACATCTTTCCACATCTATCTAGGTTTTTTTTCTTCTGAAGGGATCCTACTATCTAATTTTTTATTGGCCCCGATGTTGGTGCTAGCATTGTTTCTTCCTAGTTCACATCCGTAGATGTAGTTTTCTTCATGATATGGTGGATTCTTTTGGTTGTGAGGTCTATGAGCTCTACCAATGCTTCCACTGGTATGTCTTTTAATGTGCACTCTTCCTCTCTATTATACGAACTTGGTGTCGAGGTCACCACTATCAGTATTTAGCGAGTGTGAATTGTTTGAAGGTTGGTGGGAAAAATAAGGAATGGTCTAGATACTATCGTTCGATCCTTAATGGCGCTTCCTCTTAAAGGAAATCCCTTTAACCATCCACTGTTTAATGTCCCTAAAAATACACTCTGACAAAAAACCATAAGGGTCTTTGAGTAACTATATAACATATGAAAATGTCTCTCTTTCTTGGTTTTAACGTTATACTTAATAAATTAACTTCAACACTAGGTTAAATGTGATGAATTTAATTTTTTATACTGCATGAATTTCTGATTATTCTTCTTCGATTGATATGAGAAATGTCATCATTTATGTCTTATTACTCTTATTATTTTTCTATCATGAACTAGATGGAATTAGTTGATTTTCTCTACTTTATCAGATAATTTATTTGTTGATGATTTATAATGTTTCTGTGGGTTACTGTCTTATTTTGAGAGAGTCCCTTCTCATTTGTATGGCTATTGGCCCATAGAACGCCTCATCTTTACATATCATATTGGCTAATGTAATTCATTGTTATATTGTTGCAGGTTCAATTCTTTCTTAATCTGGATGGGGTTTCATTTTCTTGTTAATGCCTAATAGTTCAAGGGTGACGTTTATGTTAATGCCATATTATTAAAACTACACCTAACTTTTGTAACCAAGGAATATATTTCCTTTGGTGTCCCATATGATGATTATATAACATATGTACTAGCTTGGGCAATCTTAGCAAAATAATTTGATACTATAGTTGTAGGTCCAGTTTAAGGGTGCATACCAATGTAAGGTGGCTATCCTTGCACACCTTCGTTAATATTATTTAGCTATGCATTCTATGGTTTATATGGTTATAAAATATATACTTTTAGACCTGTATGCCAATATCGAATGGTTTATGTAATACCATAGTACAAACTTTAATGTAGTGTTTGTTGGGGTTTTTATTTTGCTCATGTGAAAAGGCAATATCTATGTGGTTACTGGTCTTCAATGTTGACAATTGAATCAAAGCGATGTACTTGGGCTTTGCTAACTTTCCCAAAGTGACTACACTTCTTTTACATTTGGTATTTTTCGATTTGCATGAAGGGAATAGGGAGGTTGAGGGGTTTTACCTACTCCCATGAATTATTAGTTCTAATGTATGTCACGGTTTTGAGTCTATGTGGTTATGTAAGTTTGAGTGAGATATTATATTTGTATGTTGGTATGGCCTTGAAAATGATTCAGCTCATTGAGGCGTTTTTGTTAAGTTTTTTGGTTCAGTAAGAAATACACTGCTTAGGTATTTCCTCTTTCTACTCAGCTTCAGTCCCAATAGAGTCTTAATATTTGATATAGACACTTATCGATTTCCAACTGATTTCTATTCTAGGTAGAAATTATCGGGGTATCAAGGTTAGCGGTTTCTTCACTTAGCATGGATTACGAGTAAGCTATAGGATTATTTTCGCCAACTTCAATTCATGGGAGAGGTGGGTTGAAAGATATGTTTCTTATACTTTTACCTATGTTTGATGATAACAAAGCCTAGTATGGTTTGTGATGCCAATTGGAGTAACATGGGTTTTTTGGGCTAGTTTTTTTTATTAGTCGCAACTCTGAGACAAGGTAAATAGTTTTATGGGGATGTGGTTGATGTTGGGAGATGTTTCAATGAGTCATGTGTGCATTTTATGTATGTACAACTTTTGATTGTTTTTATGAAAGTTGTGGCCTTCTCGGCATAAATTATGGATGGGAAAACTATAGTATCTAAAACTTCAATGCTTTGTATTTGTTGAAGAAACTTTTTGGATTTATTTTGGTATTGTGGATATACTTATTTGAATGGATTTAATTCCTCTATAATGAATGGTTGATAGAATTCTAATTTTAATTTTTTGAGTTGGGCATCTATTTTGGATTTCAAAAAACGTTAGCCACAATTTGTATAAATAATATTTTAAACATATTTGTCCTAGCTATGTGTATTCACTTAGGTATAAATAATGTTTTAAACATCACGATTCGATCCTAAGAACAACATCTTCCAATGTCAGAAAAGGAAATTTGTTACAATGAAATATT
>LPNX011226128.1:73594-93433 GCA_001517045.1 Pseudotsuga menziesii | reverse complement strand
TTTCGGAAGGATGGCACTCTTCCTTCTAAGGAAAGGTGCACCAAACTATTGATGGAACTCTTTATTCCTTGTCAAGAAGTGCCACTGGAACTCTTTCCCCTCATGCAAGGTGCACCAGCCCCTCCTTGGTGCTCTCCCTCATACAGTAAGGTGCACCAGGGGTGTTTAGAGGGAAAAATTGGAAGCTTCGAGGCCTTTCTCGAAGGTGGATGAGGTGAACGACAATCCCTAGCTTCTAGGTGAGCTAGAATTCATTTCCCTAACCTAATGGTAGGATCCCTTAGACCTCTCCTCCTAATATTCAACCTCATTTATCCCTTTATCCTTATAAACTTAACCCTCTCTTCATTGTGAAGGGAGGAAGGACTATGGTACTCTTATGCTGCTGAAGTTTCTAGGTGATCCCTATCATCTTTTAGGAGGGAATACCTCATACTTTGGGATTCTACTATCCCCCTTTGGAGGTTTGTCTTAGATTGTTGGATGGAATATTACAGCGTTAAGGTGAGGTTGTGATGTTCTTTCCCTATGTAATTGTATGTATTTCGTTGATTACAATAATACAAAACTATTTCCATTAATGTTGTTTTTTTAATGATATTTAGATATTTCTTCCTTAACTATTATCTTAGAATAGCTTATATCTATGTATGCTTTTACCCTTTGTCTGTTTTGTCTCTTTGATAAGTTTTTGCAACTAGAGATATGAAGTCATGGAGGTTGGAGCAACAAGGAGGAGAAGACTTATAGATCTAAGGAAAGGTACTCATGTCTCCATCTTGGATCTTGACTGATCTAGGAAAGTTTTTTATTATTATGTACTTGATTTGTTCTATATTCACTTGTACTAGGGAGATTTTACTTGAGTCTGCTTGAGTATATTTATCCACTAACAAATTTGGTGACCATATCGGGGATTAATATAGATATGATTTGTTCTTTTATATTTCATGTCTCTTTATCAATCCATTTCATAGCCTATAGACACCCTGCCCCCTTTAAATATTTTCTTTGAAGAGATTTATGAACCTCCTTGACTCTTTTTTGGTTTAGTACTAGGCCTCTAGCACTTCTCCCTTAGGATATCTAGCCTCTTCGACCCTTTCACGCAGCCAGGTAGTGTATATAGAGAATTGTTGTCTTGATATATCCCATTCCCTTAAGATTAAGTGTGCCACTAGCACTCTTTTCCTGTGTAGTAAGTGCACCGACCCCTCTTTGGCACTCTGGTGCAGTGTAGTACGGTGCACCAACCCTTCAAAACTCAAATATCATCTTAGATTTCCTTCATTTTTGGGTTTTGGTTTGATGAATTATTTTTTGTAGGATGCATATGATAGTCATACACCCCCTAGGCCCAGCATTGTCTGTGTTTGGAATGGTTTTTGTTGATATTGGGATGCTTTTCTAGTAAAGCGAGTGAATTGGTTGTGGAGGGAAATTTCAATCCCAACCTGTTGGTTCAGTATTTCAATCCCTAATCACATTACCAAATATTTCCATATTTATTCATATTGTTAGATATAATCTACAAAACCTTCCTCCACCCTCAATCATTGAGTTTTGGTTGCATTTTGGTAGATTTGGAGCAATTCTTAAGTGTTTTCGAGTTGTTTGGATGCTTGTCATTTTTTGTTTTGATTTCTGAATGATTAGAGTGTTGTAGGTATTCTCTCTTTTTATGTTTATAGATATGAAAAGAGTTTAGCTATCAAGTTTCAATTTAATATATCCATTTGAAATTCAAAGTGCTTCTCTCCTTTGTTTTATACATTGTTAAGTTTTGTCCCATCATTGACTTCATTGCGGTTTTGGACTATTATTGTAGAAAGTTAGAATTTGTGCACTCTAGGAAGGAATTATTCTTTTCTTTGCTACTCATGTTCATGTTGGTTTGAAAATAATGGTCTTTCGCTACCTTAGTTAGTTTTTATTGAAAGACAAACGTGCATTGTCATGTAGCTAGGGTTTGCATTCTTTTTACATTTCTTGTCTACACCTCATGCATCCACTTAACCGCATAAGATAAAATTAATGCTAGCTTAGGATTAAAATATTTTAGTAACTGTGTGTAAGTTAGAGACATGTTCCAACATCTTTAAGCATGGAAACTGACATTATTTTCTTGCACTGCATCTCAAGGGCTTGTAGTTCTTCCATGTACCAACTAGTATATCGAATGGATATTCGTGTACCTTTGGGTATATAGAAAACTAATTCACTTACTCGGTACTATATCAAAAGGATCCTATCGAGTGGTTGTACATTATAAAGAACCACTACGGAGTTGAGCTCCTTGTATCTAGTGTATATTGGGAGACTCTCTTAGGATTCCTGTGACCAACTGAGTTAACCTTTTGGCCGTATTGGAATCAAAATAAAATGAGAACAATACTCAGGGAGATTACTATGCATGTTTCATCCAGGTAGTCAAGTATTCAAACAAGGGTACCGTACCAATCCTCCTTGTCATGTTTTACTGTTGTACCCTATGGTATATAGCGAGTTGTGGCACCTTGATAGTCCCGTGAGGATCCTTAATTTTCATATATTCCTATTCATAAAGTTTTCTTGTTGCTTTTAGACTGGGTAGTGTTTTATTTGTGTGGTACTTCATAAATTCTTAGAGAGTTTATATATGGGAGACTCTCCTAGGACCACCAAACAAAAGACCCCTTTTCAGGGTATATCGTTGGTTTCTCCTCCTTGTGGAGCTGTTGGTCCTCCCTTCATGGCCACTTTGAATCTTCCCAAATGGAATATAGGATTACCTATGTGGTTATTCTCCAATATTGTTATACCAAATGCACCTTTTATGTCGGATAAAGGTCCTTCACCACATGAGAATCGATCTCATGTTAACCCTTCTCCTTCTTCATCGAATGTTGAATAAAATTCCATTTCTTCCTCTTCACCTATCGATAACTCTGATCTTAGTAAATAGGTGGGTAAGAAGAAGACAAAAAGGAAGGATAAGAAGAATAAAACTAATCATAAGGTCACATATCCAACCTCTGATCGTCATGTTGAAAACCTGTCATCCACTGATAATACCAGTGATAGTGTTGAATTTTCGACAATAACAGATCATAAACCTAAGTTCCCTTGTAGACTTTACAAAGGTAACCATCTTCTAAAATATTGTCATGGTATGTCCCAAGTTTTGGATCTGTGGTCTGAGGCTTCCCAACACCCCATGTCATCAATCTTTGGTCTTCATAATGATGATACTTCGTCAACTAGTGACTCTGTGGTTAAGAGTCCAAATCAAAAGGCCAAATATCCTGGTTCTCTATGTAAGGACATGCACCTTACTTACCTTTGTACTCTCATGGATGAATATTCTAAGTTTTTGGAATATATTATTGTTCCTCGACAATGGCTTCAAGCAAGTTATTGTACTTTCTTAGGTTTTTATCATTCAAGCCATAATTATCTTAGGATCTTCAACTGAGAAAATAACATGCACAACAATAAACATAAGAGACAAGAGACACAAATAATTTTCCTCGGGGAAACCATCAAGGAAAAAACACCGCAACTTCCTCAGAGATAGAATCAACACCGAAAGTAAAACCTAAAAACATAAATATGATCTCCTGACAATAGTAGTCTCTCACTCATGCGCCCCAGTGAGTGAGTGTGTATGTGATAAATATAGAGGCTCACTCTCTATTTATATTCTTTTGTTCACTCAATGTCCACTTTAACATGTCGGCCCCATTTAAGAATTACTTAATAGGGTTGACATCTCTAGGAGAGTCTAATAACCCTAGTGCCCCACAACTGTGGGGACTTTAACCCTTGACAATAGGAGGGTTACCCACAATGACTTTGCATGACTTATTTACATTATTTAATCTATCGATAGGAACATTGGGGCATGACATGACTCAAATACATTACAGACACTTCCCAGAATAAACATTGGGGTACAATACATAAGATATACAAGTGATTACATTTTGAATTTACAAATACATCAACACTCCCTCTTAAGTACGAAGGTATTCTCTCGACACAATTTATTAGAACAAGTATTATTCTCTTTATCATCTAGATCATCATTGAGTTCTCATCATTTTCATCTTCAAGTCATCTTCATCTTCAACTCAACTTCATCTGAATATGGATCATCACTGGATCTAGATCATCATCACTCGATCTAGATCATCAATCGATCTAGATCATCATCACTGGATCTGGATCATCACTCGATCTAGATCATCATTACTAGGTCATCACTGCTAGATCATCATCACCCGATCTGGATCATCACTCGATCTGGATCATCACTCCTGGATCATCATCACTAGATCTGGATCATCACTACTAGATCATCATCACTGGATCTAGATCATCACAGGTGATATCTCTTGATTATTCTCATCACAAGAAGTTCTACAAAGCCATCCCTTTTTCATGTTGGTTGTAGGATTAGCCTCCATGTAGGTATTCTTCAGCGCTTGTATCTAAACCTAAGTCAGAATGGCCCACCAAGCACTTACATCTAACCTCATCTTGTTAGAAAGGCATGCCCAACACTCACATCTGACCATGAGAAGAACACATCCACCATCATGTCAGAATGGAATAGCCCTTACATCTGACCATGGAAGGGCCCAGCTTGCCCCCATTTTAGAATGGCCCATCCCTTACATCTTACCATGGAAGGAACTAATCCTCTCACCATGTCAGAATGGATCTCAGTCCCAGACTAAGGGTTCCTGGTAACTAACCACGTGCCTCCATTCCCCCAGAGAATGGCGTCAGCCCTTACATCTGACCATGCGAGGGCCCATCCTGCCCCCACATCAGAATTTCCCATCACTTACATCTGACCATGGAAGGAACCAATCCTCTCACCATGTCATAATGGATCCCAGTCTCAAAGCGAGGGTTCCTCGTAATTGACCAAGTTCCTCCATTCTCCTAGAGAATGGCATCAGCCCTTATATCTGATCAAGTGGGAACACATCCCTCAATAACATCAGAATGGCCCTGCACTTATATCTGATCATGTGATATTACATCCCACAGTCATATCAGAATGGCCTTTAGTCCCAAGCTGGGTATTCTTGGTAACTGAACAACTACCTCCATTCAGAGAATATATCTGATCATGTGGAAACACATCCCACGGTCACTTCAGAATGGCTTAGTACTCACATCTGACATGGAAGGAACCAATCCTCCCACCATGACAGAATGGCTCCATCCTTACATCTGACCATGGAAGGAACCAATCCTCTCACCATGTCAGAATGGCTCTCAGCTCTAGGATGAGTATTCCTAGTAACTGACCATGTGCCTTCATTAGGAGAATGACATTCAACACTTATATCTGATCATGTAGGAACCAATCCTACAGCCACCTCAAAATGGCTCAGCACTTATATCTGACATGTGAGGAACCAATCCTCGTATCACGACAGAATGGATCAGCCCTGGCATCTGACCATGGAAGGAACCAATCCTCTCACCATGTCGGAATGGCTCATCGACTCATCACTTCCCCTTGGAGGGAACCTCAATTTGGAGAACACCAAGCTTCTCCATGAAGTACTCAAACTTCACTCTAGCCAATGGCTTAGTCAACACATCAGCTATATGTTTGTCTGTCGCAACATACTAGAGTGTCACTGCTCCTCTCTACACCATATCCCTGATATAGTGATATTTGATCTTGATATGCTTTGACTTGTCATGGAACACCAGGTTCTTCGAAAACTTCACACAACTCTGTTTCTCGCAATATATACAAGTATCATCTAACTGGAGATCAAATAAATTATATAGTCGCTTCCTTAGCCATACTGTGTCACAACTAGCTTAACAAACTATGACATACTCTGCTTCAGTTGTACTCAGTGCCACACAAGACTGTTTCATGCTAAACCAAGAGATCACACCTAATCCCATACTGAAGCAACACCCTGAAGTGCTCTTCCTATCGATGGCACTTCCTACCCAATCTGAATCAACATAACCTTCTAGGTTAATATTTTTATTCTCCTCATACCTAAGCCCATAATCAACTGTACCCTTTAGGTACCTTAGAATATGCTTTGCAACAATCAAGTGAACATGTCTTGGATCTGTGAGGAACTGGCTCAAGGTGTTCATAGCAAAGCAAATATCTGGTCTCGTGTTTGTCAGATACATCAAGGACCCAATCATCTGATGATGCATCGTAGCATCAACCGCTTCTGATGAAGCATCACTCAAAAGCTTTAGGTTTGATGCCATAGGTGTGATCATGGCCTTGCAGTCCATCAACCTAAACATCTTCAGTATCTCTAATGCATTTAATCATTCTTAAGTGAAGCATCACTCTTCCTCTTTCTTTCGTACTCTATGCACTGAACCATTATGTACTGGAGTGACAAGTAGCTTCCTTTGCTACTAATATTTTATGTATCCATATAGGGTCACTGGATACGAAGATCCTCTATCTTTGAATCTTTTCAAAACTTCTACTTGCACCCAACTATGATCTTTCCATCCTCTATAGGATTTCGTGTTCAATCTTGTAGAAAAGGTTAATATCTTCATCAAGCTCATCGTGTATGTGTTATCCCATGGGTGTCATCTAAGCTTGTACAAGGCCTTCTTTCATTTGTACACATGATTCTACCTATCATGTGTCTCAACTCCCACTAGATGCAAATGTCTCTTCGTAGTCTATGACTTCTTTTTGTGAGAAGCCTCATGTTATGAATCTTGCCTTGTATCCCATGATGTTTCCATCTACTACATGATGGAACTATGAACTTTCCTTCATGTATCGATACTGTATCCTAGACATCATTCTTCTTGAACTGGTATTCCCTTTCTTCTTGGTTACTTCTTCATAGCTAGAAGGTTATTCATCAATGATGTCACTGCATTCGTCATATGATTCTTCCTCTTGAACTATCGTCACTTGTTCTTCGGAACAAGTCTCATCCTTCTTTGCTTGTAAGCAATTTTACACGATCTTTCCTACAAGTCCAATGCATTAGTTGTATGGTTAGAAACATTTCATAAGGCATATTCATAATGGAAAATTCTTATGCATAAATATATGACCATGCAACTATTTTAGCCAAGAAAACATTCATCCATATCTCATGAAACTTTCTAGATGCCTTCCATCTCTACCACGACAACCTTGATATTGTGCAGTAATCCAATATGTCAGCAAAGAGGTTTCATTCTAGATAAGTAGCAATGGAGATTTGTATAGCACCATGAGCTACTTACCCATCAAATGCATATTAGTAGTATAGTTTCATTAACACAAAGATTCTATCATGCATAAGNAATATCATGAAATGACAATTGAATACTTATCTTTATTTGTTTTGTGGGTAGACTCCTTCTTGAGCCTTCAGCTTCATCATCTTCTTCATTCATAATAGCATTGTTTCCTATACAAATGTTAAGATGGATAAGAGGTTCTTCAAGAGTTGAGTTCTTAATATTCCTCATTGCTTGAGGGATCTTCTTTGGATCATGAGAGCTTGATATTCAGTTTCTCCCATCTTCTCTTTTATTATTATGAGTTGAGCTTCTTTTCTTGTGTGCACTCTTCCCAGAGTCTACTAAAGGTAATCACTTCCTTTCGAAACACATTCCTTGAATGAATGAATCCCATGATATTTAAAGGCAATTCAAGGTGGCTATCACCACTTCTACATTCTCCACTTCTTCTTCTACTACTACAATTTGTTCTTTGATTTGAGAGACCCTCGTAAAGTATGACTGTATGGTCTTTGCATTCGGGATCTCCACATTCTTCAACTGTTTTCTCAAAGTAATATTTTGATCTATGTTATTCCATTGAAATAGCTTGGTCAAGGAATCAAACATCTCTTTTGGTGTCTTTAGGGATGACACTTGTGGTATAAGGTGATTCGTCATTGAATCATCAATGATCTTCTTATCCTTGACCAAGTTCTTCTAGTGTAAGGCTTTTAGCCTCATCTCCCTCCGGAACTGAAACCTCTCTACTCATGTAGGTATCCAATTCAATTTCTTCAAAGAGATCATATACTTCCATGCTTGGAAGTTGTCAAATTCACCAATATTATCATCAAGCTGATGTGATAGATCACTTTAAAATGAGAACCTCAAATGAAAATAGCAAAAGATTAGATCTTACCAATTTGAGGTGTTCGTCCTGGTTTTGGAGCTAGCTAATCTAGGGTTTGTTAGAGAAACCCTAATTTTTAAAACTTGGAATCTTTTAGATATGATTTCCTAGAAAGATAGACATCTTCAAGGTGAGCTGTCCAATGTACTCCTTTTCTGAAAACAGTGGAGGGAAGATCTCGGAATAGGAAGCCTTACTTTTCCAATTTCTTCTGCAGAAATCCCTGATACGGTTTATGTGGTATATATAAAATTAATGGAACTTTATGTCTGAAACTTCACACTGCGTTATCCTCACCTATCTCTATTACAACACCATAGGTTTCATCAGAATTGGTTTCAGAAATTGGGAATTATGATCATTTTTCCAAGGTCACATGTTTAAGGACTGTTCAGTATAATGAAGTTGTAGGGACTGCCACGTGTCAATTTTAAATCTTCGGGGTATGAAAATTCTACCACAGAAATTAAATTCCGTGCCCTTTCTGGAACATCTTCATAAATTTTATTTCGACCTTTGTAGCCTGAGATATAGTAATTCTCCCCGGGTGTCGTATTTAGGGATGAATCCTGGAAGAGGCTGGAACCCTAACTTAGAGGGATCATATCTCCTAGAATATAGTGAATCTAAGGCTAAAATTTGGACATAGTGTAAATCAGGATTTTGTCTTCAGCATGTGAAAGTTTCAGCTCCAGATCATTCTCCAATTCTGATATATAGGGAATGTACCAAACCTTGTAACTATTTTAGGGTTTTTCCTACCCGAGGTCAAACTAGTGTTTGGATTTCTCGGAGATCTACCCAACCAAAAATATCAAAACAGGTATCTAAACTTATATTTTTATGAGGAGAGAAATCCTATGCCAGCCTCACTCAAAAATTCCTCTTCTATAAGAAGCCCTAATTTCCCACACCAAAAACTGAAAATGCTCGGAATCGAATTACTCTTCGACAGAAAGATGCACCCTTCAATGGAGAGTCCTCCTATCATAATTTTGCTGATGGATTGTGGAGAGAGACCTAAAAAGTAATAATCCCTAGCTTCTATAGCTGCACAATGTCTTCTTCTCAGGTTAGCTCTGATACCATGTTAGATTTTTATCATTTAAGCTAGCATTATATTAGGATCTTTAACTGAGAGAATAACATGTACATCAATAAACGCAAGAGACAAGAGACACAAATAATTTTCCTCGAGGAAACCATAAAGGATAAAACCCCACAACTTCCTCAAAGATAGAATCAGCACCAAAAGTAAAACCCAAAAAAATAAATATGATCTCCTAACAGCAATAGTCTCTCTCTTTGATCCCAGCTTCTTCTCTCTCACTCATGCGCCCAAGTGAGTGAGTGTGCATGTGATAAATAGAGAGTCTCACTCTCTATTTATATTCTTTTGTTCAATCAATGTCCACTTTAACATGTTGGCCCCACTTAACAATTACTTATTACGGCCGACATCTCTAGGAGAGTCTAATAACCTTTGTGCCCCACAACTGTGGGGACTTTAACCCTTGATCAATACGAGGTTTACCCACAATGACTTTGCATGACTTGTTTACATTATTAAATCTCTCGATGGGAACATCAGGGCATGACATGACTCAAATACATTACAAACACTTCCCAGAATAAACATAGGGGTGAAATACATAACATATACAAGTGAATACATTCTGAAGTTACAAATACATCAACATAATTTGTCCCTTAAATCCCATTGGTTGATAAAATGGTCAATCCAGTTCCATCCTCATTCGATCCCATTCTTTTTTTAGAGAGTGAAGAACAGGTAGTTCGTGCCACTCTTCCTTCAGAGAGTGAAGTTAAAGTCGTCAAGTTAGTGTCATTTCCACCCAATACCACCCTTTCATCAAAGAGGGTCAAGATTGAAGCAGTCGCTTTGACACAGTATTCATCTTGTCCCTCTCTTCTAGTTGAGAGTGAATTCAAACCTACTAAAGTTTTCATATTTAGTTTCAACTGTTCTATGAAAAGGGAATTGTTTTCTCTTTCAATAGAACCCTCTCCAACTAATGAGGTTATTTCCTTTGACTAGATTAATCTAACAGAATATCATCTTCATTCGAGTGTTCCTTTCTAGATATCTATGCAAGTTACTGCTAAGAGTATACTCTACACTATTTTTGACAAAGGGACTTCTATTAGAATTCGATCCTCAACTGCCTATAAATCCATAGGTTCTCCTCCACTTGTGCCATCCACCGATCAGATACTAGATTTTAATTGAATACCTACTGTTCCTTTAGGGATCCTTCCTCATTTCCCTGTCACTCTAGGAGGGAAAAATGTCTGTATCGATGTTATCGTAGTCCAAGTTCCCTTAGATTTTAATCTTCTCCTTGGGATTATTACGTATACTCCATGAAATATGTAGTGTCCACACTCTTCAGAGGGATGTATTTTCCCCATGATGGGAATATTGTGACCATTTATCTGATTTCCTTTGTTAAACCTTACCACCGTATGACTCCTCATTATCAGACTTCCCTAAATGTCCTACATGTTCTTGTGGCTCCTTCCCCTTCACCTGTAATGTCTCTTACCTTTGAACATCGTGAAAAAGTTCAGTTGTTTGAAAAAAATAGTTTTGTTTCCTCATGAGGAATATTTGGGGGCATGTCTCTAGTTATGAGGAAACCTACCAACCTATAGAAATCACGTTGGCTTAGAAATGCTTGTGATCATAGTTCCCATTCTATGTCAAGCTCGTTAAAAAATGAAATAGATGTCGATGAGCATAGTTCCTACTCTGTGTCAAGCTCATTAAATAATGAAATCGAATGTCTTTAGGAATAGTTATTCTCTATTTCAAGCTTGTGTAGAAATGAAACAAGTCACCAGAAGCATAGTTATTTTATGTTTCAAGTTTGTGTAAAACTGGAACATGTCACCTTGATCAAAGTTCTTATTTTGTGTCAAGCTCATTCAAAAATGAAAGATATTCTTCCATTGTGTCAAGGCTCAAATTTTGAACCTTCTTTTCATCTACTTGTAAAGAAGACAAAAGGAAGTTTGGGGGCATGTAGCCTACCGCTCTATATTAGAATTAAGCTACTTGACAATTATACTTGAGGACAAGTACCAACCACTGGATATCATGTTGGGAAATCACCCATCAATGGGAGTCATTTTGAGCATACTTTATTTTATTTTCATGCTCATTAATCCATGAAATGACCTTTTGAGCATAATTCTTATTCTGTGTCAAGCTCGTTAAAAAATGGAGCAGATACCCTGATCATTCTTTCAACAAATCTTCAAGCTTGTTAAAAACAATAAGATGGTGTTGAGATTAATTTTCATTTTTCGTGCTCTTGTTAAAACATGAAAACTAGTTTTAGCTTACTTTATTGATTTTTGGGGATATGGATGAAAACATGAAAAAGGTTTTGAGTTCCTTTTATACCTTCGGCATGCTCTTCAAAAGCTCAGTGAAGAGGTATCCAATGTAATTTTACTATTTTTTAGACTCGTTAAAATTTGATTATGAAAAAAGAACCCTAATAGATTCATCTTTAAGCTCTTTTCGGACTCCTAAAATGTGAAAAGATCGTCGAGTGAACTTGTCTTCTTCATGCTCGTAAAAGGACCTAAAGAGTCATCTTCATGGCGATAGTTTACCCCCTTTTCAAACTAGAGGGATCTACTTACGAAAAAATTATACTGCAACCAATCATGATTAGAAGAGTTATTTTGGGAACTAGTTTATACTTTTTCATGCCTTGGGGACTAAATTTACGAAAAAATCCACCATTGAGTCTTCTTAGTCATTTTAGTCTCTATAAACATGAAACTTCAAATGAGTTTACTTTCATTTGACTCATAAAATAAAATGATGAAGGATCCTTTTCCTGGAATGTACCCCTCCTTTCTCAAGTTCATAAAACATATGAAAATGGACTCATCGCTTTATGAGCTATATAACAAGTGTTTGTTACCCTCTTTGAACTCATAAAAAATAAAAGAGGTACTCATCCTTCATGATGATAAATGATGGGAAGAGTTGGTGTTTCATTGTATTTAGGGTAGTACATAGTCACTCTTGAACATGGTACTCATTTGCATATGCATTAAATACTTGGGTAATCCATTTGTCTTGAAGTCGTGTTGATTCCTTGAGTCTTCTTACTCATTTGGGTTGTCCAAGAAATCTCTCACCATGAGTTTCATTAAAGGATTGGTATCATTCTAGTCAAATTCGGTACTTCCAATTCATTCCAAGCCCATGTTCAAGAAAAAATTGATCTTCATTGTCTGTAGTCAGTATACCTTCTATCTTTTTGTCCATCTCTGAGTCAGTCTCATATATCACATTGTTGTCTGGTTTAATCTAAAACATCTATGATCATTTTTTGTGTTGATCACGGGAGATTCATCATGGCTCTCCTTCGACGAGTCTATTATTTTTTACTTGAACACCTCATCTAGGGGTTATAATTAGAAACCAAGACCAGTAACTTGATACTTCATTCCTTAATGGTAGGCTACCTTTCTTTCAACATGATTTTACATCACCATCTCTTAATTGAAATATTCTACTAGGTGTTCGACTCCAAGTACTTTATTCACACTTGGAAAAATGTACTGAGATAACTTGGGAATCATTGACATCAATGGTGATTTCCCTCATGCTTATTAAAAGATTTTATTAATGACTTCTAATCAAGTTGTTTCTACCATGTTCGATGTTAATACATTGTAATCACATTGTTAGATTCATATTATTCTAGGTTCATATTGAAGACCGTGGGTTTATGGAATTCTTTCCCATGTTGTGATGGAGTTTGTTTGAGTCAGATTACATAGATCCACTTTGTATTGTTTGTGGATGTGTTATCATCTAATCATCGATCTACATTTTTGTCTAGTAGCCATTATTGTGTTCATTTGATCTCTACTACCATGGATATGCATTGTATTCTTCAGTAGCCATGATATGAGTCACCTAATATTTGAGTCAGTTGTACTACATCATCTTCCAACCAACATTCTTGCCTTAGCTTTTTTCACTTTGCAAAGCATTCACCTATAACATTCCTCTAACTTCATTCTTTGGGGGGCATTTTGTTACACCGAAGCCTTGTCATAATGACCCATCTGTCAACCTTGTGCATAATCCCTAAAGTTTCCCTAGCTAAAGTTGATTTATCATGAGGTTGTTCCTTGTGCATAATATTCATTATTTTTTTCTTGTCTATGGATAATTAATGTATGTTATTAATTTAGGGATTTTATACTTTTAATAGATTCCCAAAGGGATCATACATATTTATATTATCTAGATGTATATTATTAACATTTCTAGGTTTTAGGGGTTTGTCTCCGAGATCTAAGATTAAGATCCTCTACCTAGTTAGGGTTATGGAGAAATTTCTACCTAGACTAGTAATAGTCAATGATATTTATTCAAGTTTAGTATTATGTGTATTTCTATTATAAATTGAATGCCATCCAAAATATAAAAGTTGAAATAAAATCTATTACTTAATAAAAATATATATAGTTGATATACATATAAAACCTAAGTTTAAATATCAATAATAAAGATATTGAAAGTTAGAGATATAAAATAAAACATATAGTCTACAAATATTGTAATCATTCTTGAACAAATAAGATACTCAAGATAATTTATATCAACTAAACAAAGTTCGTATAAATCCATCCATTAGAAAACAACGCCGAATTACTTATCAGTCAATTTCGCTTATCGATTGATCTAGGATTTCACATGTTCCACCCAATCGTAGACCTTGAACCATTCCTAGCTCATCTCAACATGTCACTCGGAGCTTAACCAAGAATTCAATAAATACTAGAAGGTTTAGGGAAAATTTGCTAATGTTGTTTACTAACCACTTGAATAGTCACAATTTCTATTCAACAACCCTTTATAGAGTCTTAAAATAGCTTATTCCCTTCCCAATCTTCCTTGCACACAACAAAATCTAACTTTTGTAATTTCAGCTCTCAATATACCTACGGTTAAACCCTCGAGTGAATTAGGGATCATTTCCATTGCAACGTCCCCTTTCTACTATTTATAAGTGTTTTTGAGAAAAAGGGATTATACCATTTAGGTTTAATCACTCTATTTACTATCTAGTCAAACTAAGTGTTTTGTATTTACTTTTATTTAGTTATTTGATTTTAAACTCTCACAGTTTAATTATAGAAAATAAAAATATCCTAATTGATTAAATAATAATAAAATTAATTCCTATCATCTAGTTTATTTTAGTTAACAAGTACTCAACCATTTTGATCTCTTTGTATTCTCTATCCTTCTTTTAGTGATATCCCGACTCGGTCTTTAGAAATCATAAAAGGATATAAATATCATAAAATTTAATAATAGTAAATATGTTTCTAGCTCAACATTAGTAATTCACGAAGACTCAAAGTTCTCTAGAGCTTCACTTGCTCAACACATAAATCGACAATAGTTGTAGTTCTCTAAAGATCCAAGCTCAACACCACTTCAAATAATAGTCTTTGGTGATCCATAGTTTGTTACTCAACACCATTGATTGTTTCTAAAATAATCTATGTTTTCCATATCTTCATAGTTCGACACTTACTAAATAATTAAACGAAAAAATAAAATAAAATAATAAAAACAAATAATCTTTATTTTTGGGATATTACATCCCACCCCACTTAGAACAAAACCATCTTGGTGTTAGAATTTTGAAATGAAACTCTAAATAAATGCAGGGTAATTAGATTTCAATGTAGTTTCATTCTTCCATGTGTCCTCTTTAGGCTTGTAATGATTCCATTGTACTTTCAGTTGGAGAGTGGTTTACTTCTTGAGTTGTACTTCTCTCTTTTCCAATATATGAAGGGGTACTGACACAAATTCTCCATCGGGTTCTACCTCTAACAAGTACCAATCAATGACATGTTTAGTATTGTAAAGACATTTCTTGAGTAATGATGCATGAAAACAATTATGAACCCTCACATGAGAAGGTAGCTCTAGTTCATAGCATACTAGGCCCTTCTTGTTCAATATTTTAAAAGGCCCAAAAAATTCATGAGCTAGCTTCCTGCATCCTCCTAAGATTAAGAAAGTTCTTTTTTATTTTACTTTTAAGTAGACATGGTCTCCAATACGATACTATATATATTTTATGTTCTTGCAGGCATAAATGTTTTGCCTATCATGTACTTCCTTTAGATTCTGGTATACATTTGTAACTAATTGTTCCAAATATTTTAGTAAGTATGTACCTAACATGATCTTATCCATTGGGTTGTCCCAAGTAACCATCTTTTTACACTTTTAGCCATAGAGAACCTCAAAGGGGATCATCTTGGCCGATGTTTCATAACCATTGTTGTATGGAAATTCTATAAGGTGTAGCCAATCTTCCCACTTCTTTGGATTGTTCATTACATACATTCTGAGCATATCTTCAAGTATCTTATTTAATATTTATATGCGTATGTAGTCTATGGATGATAAGAAATACTGAAATTTAATTGCGTCTTTAATCTTGAAAACAATTACTTCCAAAATTTACCCGTAAATTTTGCATCTCTATCAGAGATGATGGTCTTAAGTATATGATGAAGTCGAAAATTTTATTTTAGAAAAATATCTGTAATATGGACAACTTTATAAGCTGAATTTACTAGAATAAAATGTGCATCATTAGATAATTTATCTACCACCACCATGATAGAGTTATTATTTTTCTTACTTTTAGGAAAACCTGTGACAATGTCCATGCTAATTATTTCCCATTTCCATTCTTGAATGGGTAATTGGTGAAGAAAAACAACTGGTTGATGATGTTCATATTTAACTAGCTAACATTATTGCATTTTGCAATAAATAATGCTATATCAGATTTCAATTTTGGCCAGAAAAAATGTTTTTTCAATGCTAATATAATTTTCTAATATCCTAGATGTCTGGAATATGGATCCTTATGGAATTTGGTAAATGGTACAAACCTGGTATTTCATATTTATAGAACATACAATCTTTTTTTGGACCATAATAACCATTTTTTGTCGATTTTGTATTCTTTTTGCTACTGAAACAACTTATTTCCTCGCATTTTTGGACTGATGTTTGTGTAAAATTGATCATTTTTAATTGGTGTCCTAATTATATCATTTAAATCAGATCTTGCTTGAATTTATTTTACCTCATTAAGCATATGAACTTTGTAAATTAAGTCATCTACAATTTAATTTTCTTTTCCTTTGATGTGTTAAAGCTCCAAATTGTATTCACTAAGGAAAGCCATCCCTCTGGCTCGTTTAGAATTTAAATATGGAAGACCGAAAAAATAATTAAGACTCATATTATCTGTTTTAAGATGAAATTTATTCCCCGTGAGGTAATTCTTGTGAAATTTTGAACGCGTGGATAATGAAAGCCATTTCAAGGCCATGGGTTGAGTATTTTTATCACATTTCTTTAGGTTTTGAGACTCATAATAGATTACATAATTATATTGCATAAGGACTCCCCCGAGACCCTCCTTTCTTACATTTGTACAAAAAATGAAATCGCCATCGATATCAACAATTTTAAGTATTGGTGCAGTAGTTAATAGTTGTTTTATATTTTGGAAACTTTCTTCACATTTTACAGTCCATAAGAATTTTGATTATTTCTTTTGCAAGGCTGTCATAGGGTAGGAAATTCAAGAGATTTTTTCAATAAATTTCCTATCATATCCTGAAAATACTATGAATTATCCGATATTTGAGGCACATGTAGGTGTAGGTAACTCTTCGATGGATTTGATCTTTTTAGATCTAGGATGATACCTTCTACCGAAATGACATGGACCAGATATTGAATTTGATGTTTATTAAAATCACACTTACTAAACTTGGCATATAGGTGATTCTCTTGTAGCATTTTCAGTACAATCTTGAGATGTTCTTCATGATCCCTCTCACTTCTAGAAGATATCAGTATGTCATATATATATAATATCTTAAATTTTTCCAAGTACTTACTTAAGATATTGTTAATCACGCACATAAAATATGTGAGTGCATTAGTTATCACAAATGGAATTACCACAAATTCATAGTGATTGTACCGGGTCTTAAAGGAAACGTTTCTTATATCAGTTTTTTTTCTCGGATCCTTACTTGATGGTGTCTCAACATTAATTCAATATTAGAGATTATTTTTTCTTCTCTAACTTGATCAAGCATATCATTTATCTTGGGATGTTGGTGCCTATTCTTTATAGTTAGCCTGATTAATTGTTGGTTGTCAATGCACATGCGCATCATAATGCCTTTATTTTTCACAAAAAGGATCGGTGCTCCCCATGGAGACAAACTTGGCCTAATTTCCCCATTTTCAATCAATTCGTATAGTTGTAATTTTAGTTCTACTAACTCACGTGTATTCATTCGATATACGGTGCCTTTGAGACTAGTATCGCTCTTGGTACCATCTCTATAGAAAAATATTCAATTTTCTATCTAGTTTCCTCTAAATTTTGAATATTAACTGCATATAACTTGGAGCCCTTTATTCTGTCATTTTTGGCTTCTAGTGTTAATAATTGTATGACATAAATTTTCTTTGCATGTATTCCCTTCACTATTCTTTGTTTTCCTTTCTTCTAAGTACAAGTGAGGGTTTTATCAAAATAGTTTAGGATTGTGTGGTGTTGTTCCAATTAGTCCATTACTATTAGTATGTCATAGGGTAATAAAGGTAGGATACTCAAATATACCTCTGTTATAAATCTGTTCATTTCATGTTTACATCCTTCAGCTATTTCAGAAATCCTTATTTTTGTACCAGTAGCTAGTTGTACCATACAAGTTTTATTGTGTTTTACCTTGTTTAATTTGAAAAATTCAACAGGTTTGGGAGATACCATCTATTAAAAATGAATATAGGATCAGTTTATATATTACCATCTATTTTGACCATGGTGGATTTATGGGAAACCTTTCTTCCCTCTAGTGTTGCACAAATTCGGGGTGTCCTTGCAATGTCTTCCATTGTTGCTTCTTCTTGTAAGTTTTTCATCATTTTGTTATTTTTATATAAGAAGTCCTTTTATTGATGGGGGGGATTGTCATACCTAACATTTCACTTGTGTTAGGATATTTAGACACTTAGGAGTTAGTTAAGATCAACTTGTGTAATATATCCGTTAGGTAAAAGTATGTTTCTTTAGTATGCATTAGTATGCATTTGTAAATATTCTAATCCGACGGTCACGATATGTTCTAGACATAGAGTGATCCGACGGTTCAACTTCTCTTAGATCATACCTACCATTGATCCGTGGCTTAACACCCGATTGGTCTATGATCTCTATTTAAAGAGCATAGAGGGTCCTTGGCTAGTTGATCGATTATGAGAAGCTCATGTAACTTTCTTTCTTTTGCATAATAAATTGCTCCGAAGTAGCTATTTGGCCAGGGGCCGTGGACTGTTTCCCTCTCGAGGGTTTTAACCACGTGACAAACATTGGTGTATTGATCTGTGATCTGTTTGTGTGAAGCGGCTATTCTTGGTGTTCGGTCCTTTGGGAGTACCCTGTGTACCCTAACATGGTATCAGAGCTTTTATGAAGAGCCGCTTTCGGTTTTGATCAAGATCTGGAATCGGTGTTGCCGAAACTTTTTTAAGGGTTTCTGGTTCTGGATTTTCTGTGCATTTGTGGCCTGTGGGAGCTAGTTCCATTGCGTCCGGAGCACCGTTTCCATTTGGAAACAATTTTCGTTTCATCGAAAACCATTTCCGTTTGCTCCAGAAACACCCATTTCGGTAAATCTGAAGGTATAATGTTACAGTGACGGTTTTGTTTTGTTTAAATCTCTCATATTTTATCAGTTTATTATTAGACCTTTTTTGTTTTAGTCTCGGACTGTTGTTTTCCTTGGTTGCGTATGCTCTTTTCCGTGCACCTTGCGCGATCACGGCGAATCAGAAACAGTGAGGGAAAATTTTTTTTTCTTGTCTTCTCGGCTACGTATGCTCTTTGCCGTGCACCTTGTGCAATCACGGCAAATCAGAAACAGCGAGAAAACTTGAAAACGTAGACTTTCCGGGTAAGCTAACCAAGATCTAACCCCATTGTGTGGAAAAAGTTTTTTTGTTTTTGTTTTTCGTTTTTTTTGTGATTTGCAGGAAAAGAAAGCAAGCACGGAAAACGAGAGAGAAGAGTAAAAAAAAAAAATGCCCCCTTCCTCTTTCCATAGTTTTACGTACCTTTTAAACTTAGCTCACTTGGTCCAAAGTTGCTTTACACCTTGATAAGTCTTGAGTTCAAGTCTCATCAAGCTACTTTTTAGTGCATGCAATTTCTATTTTCAAGTTACTTTACTGTAAAAGTGCATCTCACATTAATAAAATAAAATAAAAGTGAGTCACTTAAAGTCCTTTAAATTTATTGCCGCACTATTTAAAAGTCATTATTGTAAAAGTGAAAATCACTTATTCTACAAAAGTGATTCACTTCAAAGCAACTTTATTGTAAAAGTGATTGTCAAAGGTAGATCTTTGGAAGATGAGGGTTCTTTTTTTTAACTGGTCAAGTTAATATCTGCCACGTCACTATTGGGGACATCTTCAACATTTCATTTGATCAAGCATAACTTCATCATCCGGAATCCGTTTTAAGTGCCGTTTTTTTTAAAACCGCATATTTTTTTGAGCTCTTTGCATATAA
>LPNX011226128.1:56127-71320 GCA_001517045.1 Pseudotsuga menziesii | reverse complement strand
TCTGCCACTTGTACTTCCCCTGAAGTAGATGCCACCTTGTATCGTCAACTTGTTGGTAGTCTTTTATACTTGACTCATTCTCGTCCTGACCTTTCCTTTTCCGTTGGTCGTGTTGCCCGTTATATGCAAACTCCTCATGAAAGTCACTGGAAAGCAGCAAAAAGAATACTTCGATATATTCGAGGTACCATTCAGTTCGGGATTCATTACAGTACAGGGGGGAAACCTTTGTTGGTTGGTTTCACTGATTCAGATTGGGCCGGTGATCCTGATGATCGAAAGTCTACTGCAGGTTATATTTTCAGTCTGGGATCTGTACCTATCACTTGGTCTTGTAAGAAACAACAAGCTCTTGCTCTTTCTTCAGCAGAAGCAGAATATTGAGCTGCAGTTAATGCCAGTCAGGAAGCTTTATGGCTTCGACAGATCCTTTCAGAGTTTGGATTCGAGCAGCAGCAACCTACTCCACTTTGGTGCGACAATCAAAGTGCCATCAAGATTTCCAAAGATCCAGTTCTACATCAGCGCAGCAAACACATTTAGCTACACATGCACTTCATCAGAAATCTTGTTCATGATCGTGTTATTGAAGTGCTCTATTGCCCGACAGATGATCAAGTTGCAGACATCTTCACCAAGTCTCTTACAGAAGCGAAGTTTTCTAAACTTCGGTCTATGTTAGGAGTTCAGGAATGTGTCCTTAAGGGGGGATAGGCTCTAATTCCTCCTTCCTTCTCCTAATAGTGTCACTTTTCTAAATCCTTCAATCCTATCCCAAGTTGTTCTTAAGGGGGGATGTTAGGATATTTAGACACTTAGGAGTTAGTTAAGATCAACTTGTGTAATATATCCGTTAGGTAAAAGTGTGTTTCTTTAGTATGCATTAGTATGCATTTGTAAATATTCTAATCCGACGGTCACGATATGTTCTAGACATAGAGTGATCCGACGGTTCAACTTCTCTTAGATCATACCTACCATTGATCCGTGGCTTAACACCCGATTGGTCTATGATCTCTATTTAAAGAGCATAGAGGGTCCTTGCCTAGTTGATTGATTATGAGAATCTCATGTAACTTTCTTTCTTTTGCATAATAAATTGCTCCGAAGTAGCTATTTGGCCGGGGCCGTGGACTGTTTCCCTCTCGAGGGTTTTAACCACGTGACAAACATTGGTGTATTGATCTGTGATCTGTTTGTGTGAAGCGGCTATTCTTGGTGTTCAGTCCTTTGGGAGTACCCTGTGTACCCTAACAACTTGCAGCAAGGTTATTTTAGATCTCTCATGTATTGTTAGTTTTTTGACACTTTGAGCTGACATACTTGATTGGGTCCGATATTTGCCAAAAAATTGATTAGTCTAAAATTGGTTGTTCTTCCAATATAGGGGTAGTTTAAACCCTTTCCTTATGCTATTAGTGGAATATTTAATATTTAACTTCTTCTCTTTTAGGTTTGGTCTTGTGTTGATTGTGCTCATAACAGATCCTTTCTTTGTGAAAGGATGCCTCCAACGCATTGGTGGAATCAAATTCAATTCTATCTTTAAAGTAAGTAGGAAGGAGTTCTAGGAATTGTTGTATTTTTACTTTCTCATCTTTGATATAAGGCACATAGTGCATCATTTATAGGATTTGTTTGATTAATACATCCATGGTTGGGGATCCTATCTTTAACTCATGAAACTCTTTGATTTTTGTATCAAAAAATAGCTGAAACATATATTTTTCCCGGAATAACTTCTTGAAGGTTTTCCATTTGAGGTCCTTATCTTTCAGTTTCTTGGTGATTTTTAAATATTTCCCCTACCTAGGACCCTTTCCATTCACATTGTATATGGCTAGTCAATCCTTCATGCTACTAGAGTAGTCATGTACATTGAAATATTTTCTTATGCCTAAGAGGCACTCTTCACCTTTTTCTCTTGCATTTAGGTCTCCTTCAAATGTTGGAGCGTTGATTTTATGGAACTCTCCTTGTAGAATATTAATCTTTTATGTTTATTTTTGCATGGGGATGATGAATATATTTATGAAGAAATTCTTCCATACCAATCTTTGGTACTTTCAGAGGAGGAATTTGAATGTTCTTGAAAAATTCTTTTCTTTTTAGGTTCTATAATGATAGATCTCTTTCTATGACATCATTTATTCATACGTTCACTTTCTAAGTATATTTTCGGATGCATATTTCTTATATTTGCAAGTGTTTGTATCATTGCTTTGTTTAGTTCATGTTGTTCCCATGTTTCTTTGTTGTTTTCATCCTTGAAGCAATGAAAATTAGCTTGTAGACTGTGTACCATTTTCAGTGGTTTAGAGGCAGTAGAAACCCTAAGGTTGACATTACGTTTAATCACAAATTCCTCTTCTCTAGGTGGTGAATTCAGGATACCATGCTCACTATCATCATTTTTAGTATCCATGTTGGCTTAAAAATAAAAAAGTGCAACAAATAAAATTTATTAGCTTTATTAATTTTCAGGGCTTTAGTGATGAGCTCGTAGGTGAGTTTGTTTTTGAACTTAGCTCTAATACCACTTGTAATTTCCCTACAAATAAACCCTAATTTTTTTATGAGGGTCTTTGGGTAAATATATAACATATGAAAATTTCTCTCTCACTTGGTTTTAGCCTTGTACTTAGTAAACTAATTTCAACATTGCATTAAATGTGATGATTTTCTTGTTTATATTGTTTGCATGCCTAATTATTCTTCTTCCATTGTTATGGGAAATGTTGCCATTGCTTTTTTTATGACTCTTATTATTTTTCTATCATGAACTATATGGACTTGGTTGATTTTCTATGAATTTATAAGCTAATGTATTTGTTCATGATTTATAAGGTTCGTGTGGATTAGTCACTTATTTTGGGAGAGGCCCTTCTCATTTGTATGGTTATTATTGGAATATATTATATTCCTTGGAAGACAATAATGTCTTTGTATTATGTGAGAAGTTGTCTACAATCTTATGTAAAAGAGTAATACATTTAACTCATAGCTATATTGTGGTGTATTTACTTGTGTAGAGTATTTCTTCATTGTATTGTATTAAGAGATGTTATTTTGGAGAATTATATTATCCCACATGTAATATGTGAGAGTAATTCCTCCTCATCTCTTAGTATATAATAGGGTCAAGTGAGTCTCTACATATTATGTATTCTTGATGTAGTAGTGGTATTATTGTGACATTGTTGTACATCATCTATACTCTTTAGGGTATTTGTGCTTCGCTCTCTTGTAAGATTGGAGAAGACATTCTATAGATAATAGAAGACTACCTTCCCGTGGATGTAACCCATTAGTGTGAACCACGTATATCGGTGTTATTTTGTCTTTTTCTTTTCCTGTTCTAATCTTTTATGGTATGTTCTTGGTTGCTTAAATATGTGAACTATTTTAGCTTGACTCTACTATTATAACATGGTATCAAAGCCAGTTGCTATGATCTAGTACCTTCTATAGCTTTCAATCAATAACGATTATCATTTGGGAATTGTCTTTTTGTTGTAGATTTTCTTTCTAACTGGTAACCATTAGGCTTCCCTTCAGATCTGGGCATATTTCTGCATTTATTTTTACCTTAACCCTAACTTGTTGTGTAATATTTTTGCATAATTGTTTCAAGGGTTTCTTGATGGTTTTTCTGTACATCTACATGATTTCGGGGCTCTCCTCAAGGATATCTTTCTTCCGATTATAAGAATGACACTTATAAAAAAGGGTCATAACTTGGTCATTTTTTATTGTATTTTTTACAATAACCTATTTTTGGAATTAAAAATGCCATTATGGATCCACCCATGCAACCATAACAGAAAACTCGGTATTTATGGGCTTCCTTTTGGTAATAAAAATGGTTGTTATACAAAAGATCTGTAACTTAGTATTTTTTTTATCAGTTTTTTTATTATAACCTATTTTCGGAATTTGAACAGCCATTTCGGATCCACCAACATGACTAGAATAGAAAACTAGCATTTCTAGGCTTCGTTTCGGTAATAAAAACGACAGTTATAAAAAAAAGGTCGTAACTTGGTCATTTCTACATGGATTTATTATTATAACCCTGTTTTTGAATTGGAATAGACATTCTGGATCCACCTACGTGACCAGAACAAAAGACCAGGATTTTCTGGGCACGTTTTTTCAAAGGGTTGTAAGTAAAAGTTTATCTTTCCTTTACTGTTTTTCTAACTGTGTTTTTTGCAGATTCAGATTAGTACGGTAAAGTATTTAAATTTTATGTTATTCATTTTTTGCATTTAGGTTTTTCTTCTAATCATGTTTATTAAGATATTATTTCTTGTTCGTTCTATATAGTTGTCTCACATTTCTATATGGAAATATTGACATCTTTTAAGGACATGGATCTCTAGTATTTTGTCATGATGATAGCTATAAACCATCTAATGCTTAATATTTTTTAAATATAATTAATAATTAATTTGTTTGTTTCTTTGTTTTCTTTATAAAAACATGTTTATAAGAACAATCTCATATGTGTTATCTTGTGATCATTATTTACTTTATTTATATGTTATTGTTGACCTTTGTGTAAAAGTAGTTTCATTCTTTTATAAGTAATATCTTTATGATCATTATATGCTCTTGCTAATTAAATTCTTAAGTAAAATCATTTTTTTAATCTATGTGATATCATATGTTTTGGCTTGTCATAAGTTATTTAATTGGAATATAGTTCATTTTTCATGTATTGCGGAGATTGTATCTAATTTATGTGTTATTTGTCTCTAACATTCCAATATGAAAGCATTGGCATTTCCAAGGCATTTTGTCTCTTGCATATTTACATAGTGTTAACAATAAATGAACCCATGTTTAAGACCATTAGTGACTTGTCATTTTATAATTTTTTATAAGTGATATCATGAGTTGATCATAATTTTCTAGATATGTTGATCATATTAAACATTTTGATTTATTTATATCTTATTTCATGTTTATTTTGATCATCTTTTACTCAATATTTATATGTCTTTGAGCAATATTTAAAACTGAACTATTTATCATGAGCACCTTGTTCTTGTTGCAATGAGATTTCTATTCTTATGATTGCAGAGGTTATCTTCTTCCTACTTTTCTCTAACGTTCCTATATAGAAGCATTGACATCTTCAGGGCATTCATCTGTTGCATATTAACCTCATACTAATAACAAATGCACCTATTCTTCAGATTACTTGCTTGATGACTAGATTTTCATATATTTAAGTTAAATCTTTGGATCACTATTTATATGTTGTGGCTGACACTTAATGTGTAAAAGTAACTTCATTTTCCTTAATGATCAAGTTAATCTTTTATTTTATCATATTATGTTGCTATTCCTTTGTATGATGTTTGCTAACCTTTGGTATATAAGCATTTTCATTTCTGTATGAGAAATTTTGTTTTATTATCTTTATATGCTTTAATCTTGAAAGTTCTTGTGCAGACAAGTTCTCTGTTTAGGCTTTCAACTTATTCCAGAAGTAATGAAGCACCATCTTCTACTATTAAAGTCATTATGTTCTTCTGTATCATATCATTTTCAATGTATAAACCATTGGGGTCTTGTTTCTTCGATGTTTGAGGTCTTTTACAAATATTTATATTGGACCTTGATTGGAAGAATGTCTGCTATCCACATGTGTATTGGCCATCTGGGTTTTTTTGTACATTGTTGTGTTGTTCTTAGCCACACGTTCTGTTGTATCGGTCGTCAGAAGGTAGATGTACACTGGTGTGGATGTTATATCAGAGTTCTTTAGCTATCATGTATGGTTGTGATGATTCTTGTGGTGATCTGTGCATCTTGCGATTGGATTACGTCACATGTTCTCAACATTTTACTCTTGGGTCTTTCATCGCACAACCTGGTTCATGTGCACTTTCATAATTCAGTGAGAAGTGGTTGTTCATCGTCAAATTCCATCAGCCAAAGTGTTCTTCTGGAAGTTGTCATCAAGGGGGAGCAATAATGACTCCTTCCTTCCTTAGTGTTAGTGTGTGCCCTTCTCCCAACCATTATTAAGGGGGAGTGTTGGAATATATTATATTCCTTGGAAGGTAATAATTTCATTGTATTATGTCAAAATTTGTCTACAATCTTATGTAAAAGAGTAATACATTTAACCCATAGTTATATGGTGGTGTATTTACTTGTGTAGAGTATTTTTCCATGGTATTGTGTTAAGATTTTTTATTTCAGATAATTATATTATCCCACATGCAATATGTGAGAGTAATTCCTCCTCATATCTTAGTATATAATAGGGTCAAGTGATTCTCTACATATCATGTAGTCTTGATGTAGTAGTGGTACTATTGTGACATTATTGTACATCATCTATACTCTTTGGGGTGTTTGTGCTTTGCTCTCTTGTAAGATTGGAGAAGACATTCTGGAGATAATACAAGACTACCTTCGCATGGATGTAACCCATTAGGGTGAACCACGTATATCGGTGTTCTCTTGTCTTTTTCTTTTCATGTTCTTATCTTTTATGATATGTTGTTGGTTTCTTAAATAGGTTAACTAGTTTGGCTTGACTCTACTATTCTAATAGTTATTGGACCATAGAAGGCCTTATCTTTACTTATCATATTGGCTAATATAACCCATTCTTATATCTATTTAGGTTCAATTATTTCTTAATTCAGATGGAGTTTGGATTTCGTGTTAAGCCCTAGTAGATCAAGTGTAACATTTATGTTAATGTCAAATTATTAAAACTACAACTAAACTTGGTATCCCATATGATGATTATAGAACATATCTTTTAGTGTTTTGGATAATCTTTCGCAAAATATCTCTAAACTATGGTTGTAGGTTCATTTTAATGGTCCATTCCAATGTATCGTTCTCTATCCTTTCATATTTCTTAATATTATTTAGCTATGCATTCCCTATGGTTTATGTGGCTATAAAATAGAGTCTTTTATATTTTAATGCCAATATCAAATGGTTTATGTAAAATCATAGTCCATACTTGTAACATAGTGTTTGTTGGGGTGTTTATTATGTCCATGTGAAAAGGAAGGATCTACATGGTTACTGGTGTTCAATGTTGATAGTTTAATTAAAGTGACGCACTTGGGCTTAGGTAACTTTCCAAAATCCACTACTCTTCTTTTCCATTTTGTCTTTGCATGAAGGGAAGAGATAGGTCGAGGGGGTTTTCTTAGTTCTAATCTAGCTCATGCTTGTGAGTCCAAATGGTTCTATAAGGTTGAGTGAGAGCTTATGTTACTTTTTCGCCATGGTCCTAAAAGTGCTTAAGCTGATGGAGCCATTTTTCCTAAGTTTCATTGTTCAGTCAAGAACGAACTACTCAAGTATTTCCTTTTTGTACTCTCCTTTAGTCTTGGTTAGAGTCTTAATATTTGATATAAACTCTTAGTGAGTTCCATCACATTTTTATTGTAGGTAGAATGACTAAATTGGTGAGGGTTAGGGATTTTTTCACTCAGCATGGATTCTTAGTAAGATCTAGGCTTCCTTTGTTAAACTTAGATTCATGGGAGGGGTGTGTTGAAAGATACGTTTATTATTAGTGTTCCTATGTTCGATGATAGAAATGACCATTATGGGTTGTGATGCTGATTGGAGTGAAAGGGTTATTGTAGGCACGTTTTGTTATTAGTCTAAACCCTCAGACAAGGTAAATGGTTTTATGGGGATGTGGTTGATATTGGGAGACATTTTAATGGGTAATGTATGTGTTTAATGTATATATAAATATTAACTTATTTATTATGAAATTTGTGGCCTTCTGGTCATAAATCATGGATGGGAAAAACACTCTATCTAAACCTTCAATGCTTTAAATTTATTGAAGATAAGATATAGATTTAATTTGTTACTATGAATCTATTTACTTGAAGGTATTTAACTCCCCTGTAATGAATGGTTGATAGCAGTCTAAGTTATGCATTGGGTTTCAAAATAAATCATCCCCAATTTATATATATAATCTTTTAAACAACTTTTACCTATCTATGTTTATTCTCTTAAGTATGTTCTATGTATTTTGA
Source organism: Pseudotsuga menziesii (assembly GCA_001517045.1). NCBI lineage: Eukaryota > Viridiplantae > Streptophyta > Pinopsida > Pinales > Pinaceae > Pseudotsuga > Pseudotsuga menziesii. Next base: position 63,275 of record LPNX011226128.1, on the reverse strand, counting down.
ATCAATCAATTCCTTTGTTCTATTAGAATTAGTTACTGTAAGTGTTTATGTGACTCAATTCTACATCCATTTTTTATTTTGTTTGATTTTTAGCTTATAGGATTTGATCACTAGTCAACGTTGATAGCGTAAACCTAACTGAGTTGTGCAGCTTGACTCTTCCCTTATGTGGCTGGTAGAGTTGATGGGATTTGATCCCCAAGTTCAATTGTGTTCTATGGAAACAACACTTGTGTTTCAATAATGTTTTTTCTTCCTTTCAGGATTCGATCCTAGTACCAATCTTTGTCAATTTTAAAAAAGTAAATGTAACTGGTTGTAATCTGTTTGAATAAAAAAAATTAATTGGTTGAATGACTAATCCAAGGCTACACGATGGTAATATGGTTGCAAGGCTTGCATAGACTTCCCTATCATTTGAAGAATTTGTGTAGTTCCTTTGTTTGGAAATTGTCCATATCTAAGTACTTCTTAAACCCTATGCTGTAGAAATCGTGAACGATTTGACTTAGTGTGATGATTGTAAAATCTATAGCTTTGGTTTTGATTTAGATTTTAAAATATTTGTTATTCCATCACTATATCGATTGGTATTAATTTTATAAAATATTAGAGCAACATGTTATTTGTAATGTTTGTCCATGGTTGTGAAATCATGATTTATTCCATGTTTCCTAATTGGTTGTATTTTATACAGCATGTATATTCTAATAGCATTTGATTCTCCATTAGGAAATTGTTGTTGATTTAAATTTAATATATAATATTGTTTTTAATATATTTTATACATATGGGTAGTTTAATCAAATTCTATATTTATTTGTTTTGTTATGGAAGGTTTGGTTATTTATGTTATTATTGTTATACCCAATATCGTTATGGATGTTTACATTTCTGAGTTACACGAATCTTAATTATTTTTGTGTAGTTTGAGGCTAATTATTACAGGTTATTAATTTAGGGATGTTATGCTTTTAATACTTATCCCTAAAGGGGTCATACATATTTATATTATCTAGATGTATATTATTAATATTTCTATGTTTTAGGGGTTTGGCCCCAATATCTAAGATTAGGATCCTCTACCTAGTTAGGGTTATGGAGAGATTTCTCTCTAGACTAGTAATAGTCTATGATATTTATTTAGATTTAACATTTTTTGTATTTCTATCAAAATTTTAATGTCATCCTAAATATAAAAACTGAAATAAAATGTACTCTTGAATAAAAAGATCTATAGTTTATATCGTTACAAAGCCTATGTTTAAACCCGAATAGTAAATGTCTTAAAAAGTAGAGACATAAAATAAAACACATAGTCTGCAAAGATTGTAATCATTATTCAACATATAAAATAATAAAGATAATTTATACCAACTGAACCAAGTTAGTATAAATCCATTCATTACAAAACAATGCAGAATTACTTATAAACCCTTTTTCATTTTCGACTTATCTAGTAACTTCCACGTTCCACCCAACTACATATCTATAACTATTCCTGGTTTGTTTTAACAGATCACTCTTGATGTAAACCAATCATGATAGAGACACTCGAAGTTTTAGGGAAAGTATTCTCTCAATATTAACGAACCACTAGATTAGTCAGAAGTTCTGTTTACCAATCTTTTGTTGAGCCGTAAAATAACATCTTCCCCTTCCCAATAATCCTTGGACACACCAAAATCACTCTTTGGTAATCTAGTAGCTTAATAGACCTATGGTTGAACCCTTTAGTGAACTAGGGTTGACTTCCCTTAAACATACTCTCTCTATTATTTATAAGTGTTATTGCGAAGAAGGGATTCTAACATTTGGGTTTAATCACATTGTTCATTCTCTCCTCAAACTAACTACTTTGTATTTATCTTTATTTAATTCTTTGATTTTAAACTCTCATATTTTAATTATAGATAATAAAACTCCCCTAATTGATTAAATAATAATAATATTAATCCCTATAATCTACTTGATTTTAGTTATCAGCTACTCAACCATTTTGATTTCTACACATGCTCGATCCCTCTTTTAGTAGGATCCCCAGTCAGTATTTAGAAATCATAAATGGAGATAAATATCATGAATTTTAATAATAGTAAATCTATTTCTAATTCTCTAAATCTCCCAAATCAACACCATTTATTCACAAAGACTCTAAGTGTTCCAAAGCTCTTTTGCTCAACACTTTGCTCAGCATTAGTTCTGGTTCTCTAGAGCTCTAAGCTCAACACCACTTCAAATAATAGCCTCTGGTTCTCTAGATTTTGTTACTCAACACTATTGAATCTTTCTAAATAATCTAACAATTCTAGAGCTTCATACTTCGACACTTATTAAATAATTACAACAAAAAATTAAAGAAAATAATTAAAGAAAACAGTCTTTATTTTTGGGATATTACACAGTGAGTTCATTGGGATTTCCAACACAATCTCCATGATCTCTAGATTATTCGTTGAACAAGCTTGTTTATATATTTTCATGTTATGATCATTTCTAATATTTAGAGACCCAATGTTCAACTAAAATATATCATTCATGACAAATAGGTTTCTTTGTGGAGTGGGTATCAACTGAAAAAACACACTGATTTCTATCATTTTGCAATTAGTTGCAAATGTTGGTCACTAATTCTTGTGCACACTACAATATACAGAATGGCGAGTCGCAACCTTTATACGAAGGAATTGATCGAGAAGCATGCTCATAAAAACCTATTCCTTTGGATCATTATGGGATTTTAGCACCAATCAATTTATTTTTTCTTTCTCCTTGGGGTATGTACATACCCACTACATGGTCATCCATTTGAAATCAAAGTAGGATTTTATGGTTTGTAGGGGAATCGAGCATCTTCACTATGAATCTTTCAGGACTTCATCATTTTCCATGTTTCCTTGACAACATGAGGTACAAATTGGCCAATCGTGTTTCATATTGGTGAACACTCAAATCCACATTATCTTGTTTCACACATTTTTTGTGGGTGGTATGGTCCATGAGTTGGGAATTTTCTAGATGAGAGCAAGATTTTTTTTTATTCACCATAGTTTTTATTATGGAGTTTTATTGGTGAGTGTTTTTTTGTGGCTGATAACATCAAATCTTGTTGGTTCGAGACTTTTTGTAATAGTTATTTTTCCATTTTATTGCATTTTATAGGTTATTTTCCAAAGTTTCTGCCATGTCTATTTTTAAAAGTATCAACTTTCCATTTAGTTTTATGCATTGTGATGAGATCTCCACTTCCTTTCAAAAGAGTGGTTTCACACCAAATTAATTTTCTTATAATATTAATTAAATATTAGTTAATTCCTCTTGTAAATGAGTATCTAATATGGCCTTGTTTGTTGGAACACATATAGAGGATTATTGACCATGATGGATTTTTATGGTACCTCTCATTTTGTACCTTCCAGTATTGGATTTGGCCCACTTTGTAGATAGTATTAGGAGGGTAACTAGGCCAGGGAAAAGTTCCCACAGGTGATTCACTATTTTTTTTTTGAAACTATTTATGGGCCAGTCAACAATTGTGATATCCGGTCGTCCCCTATGTCTGTGATGTTTTCTAAAGATTGTCGACCCTTTATCCCATAAGGAGTTAGCAATATTGCATTTTTCCAATAGGTGATTAATAGACTCATCATTGTCTTCGCACATGTAGTAGCGGGACGGACCATGAAAACCTCTAACCTGTAGGTTATCCCAAGTTTGGCTTCTGGAGCAATGTTTTGGGTTTAAATTAACAATCCTAGGGATTATTTTGTATTGAAGTTTCCCGAGGTCGTATACCCCCATCTTATCTTGTCAGGATTCTCATTCTTGGAAAACCTTTTCTTGTAGAGCTCCGATAAGAAATTTTCGATGTCTTCCCCTAGTGCTTTGTCTTTCCACCATCATTTTTCCTTCCATCTTTTGAACCTCTAGTCTATATTGTCATTGTCCCAGAACTCCGCCACCTTAACCAAGGAGTTATTTTGGAGGAAGGAGCATAATAGAGGTGTGTCTTCCCCACATGAAATAGCAGGTTCCTATTTCAAAGATTCACTTGCTAATCTTGCATTTTGATGGTTCTGAATTTCCCACAAACTGTGTTTTTGAACTAGACCCCTGTTTTCCTGAGTAGTCTTCCATATTCTGGAGCCTAGTAGATTTTCACTAAACCTTATAAGGGATTGTTGTGGCAAGTGTGGTGCATATTTCAAGTGCCACAATTTGGGCCAAGGCTCATCTTTATAGTTCACCCATCTCCACCATATTTTTGCACTCATGACTTTGTTATTATCCAGTGGGTCTCTGAGGCCCAATCCTCCCATACCCTTTGGGGTGCAAATTCTTTGCCAATCCACCAGAGGCCATTTTCTATTGTATTTTGTTCCCCCCTAAAGGAAATTCCTTTGGTTATTCCTGATTTGTTTTATGATGGATTTGGGGCTGCCAGAACTGAGAAAAGATACATGGGCATGGCCTGCAGTATCCATTTCACTAGGATTAGTCTGCTCAGAAAATTGGGAGCTCTGAAGGTCCAGAGACTGATATTTTTGTTAATTTTGTCCAGTATTTGTTTCCAAGAGACTAGTTTGATAGTTTATTCTGCCAAAGGTGCTCCGAGATACTTCGACGGAAGGCTGCCTTCTGGAAATTCCAAGATCCTGAGGATGTTTCTCTTGGTAATCCTGAGGGTGTTGAAGAAGTAGGTATAATATGTATCCTTATTTATTTTGAGGCCACTAGCTGCAAGAAATATATTCAAACAATATTTTATTCCCTTGGCTTTGTGCACCGAGGATGGCCCCATCAGCATGTTGTCATCCACGAACTGTTGGTGGGTTTGGGGATCCATTATTTCAGTTAGGGACAATCAACGGGTTTTGTTCTTAGCTCTCCTGTTCTTGAGAATCCTACCAAGCCCTTCAGCCGCAATAATGAAGAGGAAAGGAGAAAGGGGGTCTCCTTGTCTAATACCTCTGGTTGCATTGAAGGGGATCAAGGGAGATCCATTAACCAAAATAGATAAAAAAGTAGAGGAGACCATATTCATGATCCAATTAGTCCAATATTTTTCAAATCCAAACGCTTTTAATATACCACCCAAGAATTTCCAATTCAATTTATCGTAAGCTTCAGAGAGGTCAAGTTTCAGAAGCATACATGGAGTCTTGGTTGCTTTGAGGGAGTGGATAGTTTCGTGGACTACAATTATGCGATCCAAGATTTGTCTTCCTTGCACAAACCCACCTTGCTCTAGAGAAATGATAAGAGGTAGGAGGGGTTTTAAACTATTAGCTATTACCTTGGAGATGATTTTATAGGTCACATTGCACAGGGCGATCGGTCTTAGTTTGCTAGGGTCTTCGGTTCCACTTTATTTTGGAATGAGAGCCAGAAAAGTCAAATTGAGAGCTTTGAGAACGCTCCCCAATTTCCGAGAATCCTCCACCAGGGCCACTATTTCTTCTTTCAACCATTCCCAGCCGGTGTGGAAAAAATTTGTGGTGAAGCCATCCAGGCCCGATGGTTTATTTTTATCCATTTGATTAACAAAATTCTCTACCTCTACCATCTCGATGGTTTTTCCGAGTATTTGGTTGTTGTCCTCCGTGATGAGCTTGGGGATGTGGCTTAACACATCTCTTTGAGCTTCCTCCCTATATCTATCCAATTCTTGCAGGAGCTTAGCAAAGTAAGAGTTTAGGGAGTTCTCCAAATATTCTTGGGATTCGGTGATGCTTTCGTTGTCCTTCTTCATTCTATCCATCCGGTTTCTCTGCCTATGTTGAATGGCCGCTTTATGAAAAAAACTAGTGTTTCGTTCTGCTTCTCGGAGCCATTTAATTCAGGACTTTTGGTTTCAGTAGACTTCCTCTTGTCTCTCTCTTTGATTTAATTCTTGCAATAAGGTATTTCCCTGAAGCCTCAGTTCTTTAGTGTAACTGGTGAGCATTACTCGAGACTGAAGTTGTTGGATCTTGATCTCTAAAACCTTCTTTTCTTGGAATATATTGTCAAATGATTCCTTATTCCATTTCTTGATGCAGTCTTTAAGGTGTTTAAGCTTTTGGTGAAATTGATACATGTGTGTACCCCTAATAGGAGGGGAAATTTCCCACCAATCTGTGAGTTTCTCCTGAAAGTCCGGTTGGAGGAGCCAGAATTTTTCAAATCTGAATAGTCTATGCGGGTTGACTCCGCCATTGTCCCATTCCAATCTAATGGGCCAATGGTCCAATCCTGTCGTTGGAAAGATGACCGCTTTGAGGTTTCCCCCCAGCCATCATGACTGATTCTAAAAGCAGTAATCTATCAAGTCTGCATGCTCATCCTCTATCCCCTGTCTATTTATTATTCCATGTGAAGATACCATTGGAAGTTATGACATCAATCAGTTCTAGATCCATGATGGTGTTATTGAAGAGAGTACTCGTGATATTTAAGTTTCCGATACCACTTTTTTTTTCATCTAGGTTTCTTATCAGGTTCAATTCACCTACTATAATCTAGGCTTTGTCTTGAACTAAAGTTTTAAGGTCTCAGAGTGATTCGAGAAAAGGAGGCTTCTGATCCACCCTCGGGGGGGCATAAACATTGGAGATGAGTCCTGTTATTCTAGTGCCGAGAATGTGGAAATCAACTGAGATAGTACAAATGGTGGCAAGAAATGTAGAAATTCAGGCCTGCAGTAGATTAATTTCACTCACAGCAATTAACAATTGATCATGCAAATTATCAACAATGGAGACTGAATATGGAGCTGTAACACAAAATTATATTAAATGAGTGTACAATAGCCAACCCTGTAATAACATAGGCTGCTGAATATATAGAATACATGAGCAAATTGAATGCATGAGGAAGCATCCAAATCTAGCATAAAGCAGGCTTACCCAAAATAGGCAAATCCCCCATAGGTGTAAAAAGCTGATCCCAAATCTATCAAGGACCCCACGAATTAGCAAGGGCGCATGGGCAAGATAAAGAGTGGTCAAATGGCAGCTCATACATGCAAAAGAATGGAGGAATGAGTGGAGGAGGAAGAGGCAACAAAGCTGATTCACCTCACCTAGTCTTGCTTTCCTATGTGCCTTAAAACACTGAAAAAGCAGGGAATAAAGCAGAAAAAGCAGATGGGGACCTAGGAGGCCAAG
>LPNX011226128.1:33916-52106 GCA_001517045.1 Pseudotsuga menziesii | reverse complement strand
ATAGGCAAATCCCCCATAGGTGTAAAAAGCTGATCCCAAATCTATCAAGGACCCCACGAATTAGCAAGGGCGCATGGGCAAGATAAATAGTGGTCAAATGGAAGCTCATACATGCAAAATAATGGAGGAATGAGTGGAGGAGGAAGAGGCAACAAAGCTGATTCACCTCACCTAGTCTTGCTTTCCTATGTGCCTTAAAACACTGAAAAAGCAGGGAATAAAGCAGAAAAAGCAGATGGGCGCCTAGGAGGCCAGGAATAAAGCAGATTTGATTCCTAAAGCTCTCAAGGGTGCTACATGATTCAAAGATGGCAAGTTTGACCCCTATGGATAGGCAATTAGCAACTTGCACATGGTGGGACTCATGTACTAGGCAAATAAGACAAAATAAATGAAATAATGTCTAAGTGGGTAAATACTATGGGTTGATTATTCTAACAAGAAAACCTAATAAGGACACCATATGAGGCTTCCAAATAATTCCCAAACCACTCGCTGCACCTCTAGCATCGATTGAGATTGACTTGCAACCCTTCCACACTTTTTGGGCTATACTTGCTAGTTCTTCTCCTGAGCATTGAGTTTCTCGCAGGAAGATTATCCCTGATTTTTCTTTGTCGATTCTTCTTTTAAGGAGGTGCTTCTTCTGATATTCCAGGTTGTAATCTGCATTCAGAAGGAATTAATTGGAAGGGGAAAGTGCTGGAGCTATTGTTGGATACTGCCGTGAAGCCACTAGTTATTCTCCTATTTCTTTGATTCTATGGACATTGCTCAGTCTACCTCTTTTATCTTTCTTTGTATTTTTCCCTTTCCCATCTCCAACTTTGAGATATTCAGTCATGAATCCTAGGGTGTTCATGTTTTTATCTTGGATGACCGCTTTCTCTAGACGGGACACTTGTTGTAGGGGAATCTGCATTGGATCTTTATCAGAGCAGGCTACTTCCATTATGTCTAGATCTAGGTCCCTATTTCCAGATAGTTTTCTTAGAGCCATGAGAATCTATTGGGGATGAATTCTTATCTGATCCTTGTGTTTCATTGTCCTTTTCCTCTTGCTATTTTCCTAGGGTTTTGTCTTTCATAGCATCTGTTTGTGCCTTGGCTGAGTCTTTTAGCTGATATTCTTGAAGGGTCTCGAATCGGTCCTGGGTCTGCACTCTTTTGTGAACTTTTGGACACAAGATCTTTCTAGATTTCCTGTTTTTGTTTTGAACCTTGGTAAATCCATCCACATCCTAAAGTTCTTGATCTTTCTTCCCTCCTAGTCTCTTGTTTTGGGGACAGTCTCTGAACAGATACCCATGTCCATGGCATCTCCTACATCAGAATGGGATCTGCTCATAGTCTATAGCTTGAAACCATTCCTCATATTCCCATGTTAATTCTATTTGATTTGGTAAATCTCTTGATATGTCTAGGTAGATTCAGATCCTGGCATACAAGATGTATTTCCTCTATCTAGTTTGTTCAGAGACTTTGATGAAGGTCCCCAGAGTGTTCCCTATGTCCATTAATATTTCTTCCTTCTAGTATTCTGTAGGGAGAGAATACATTCTAATCCATACTGGTGCAGTTGTCATATTTTCTTTGTTTGGGTCAAATCTCTCTTTCTAGGGTCTCAAGAAGAGACTTGCCAAGTTGAAGAAGTAGGGACCATTCTCAAAAAATTTAGTTTTTCCCTCTTCATTGAAGAATATAATGGTAAAGAAACCTTTATCTCCCATTTGAAGTTCATAGTGTCCTTGGGGTTTTCACGTTGAGTAATCCACAATACCAGAGTCTTTTCTATGGGCCAGATTTCCACAAATTTTCCTATGAGGGACATTTCTTTCATATATTGAATTTCCTCCCTGACCCTTTCTGATTTGATCTGTAGACGTGGAATCATTTTGGATTTCGGGATGCATTGTCTAGTCCTTCTTGTACCCTGGTTAGTTGCTTCCTCTTTTCTTGTTCCACTACACCCTTCCCCATATTTGGTTGTTGTCTGGGCATTTATTATTGCTTTTCCTTTGTTGTTTTCATATCCCAAGATGATTGTCTCTACCTCCAATGCTTTAGACCTTCCTCGGTCCCTCACCCCCCGAGGAGGAGTAGGAACCATCTCGAGAGGTACTGCTGCACCACCACTGACCCACTGAGCCACCAAGAAACCCACCGCCTACCATTCATTGTACACTTGTAGAGCTCATTGTATCTATTTTATGTTCTTTACTCAACCATGGCATATGAAATATGCCATGGTAATGATTAACATTTATAAAATTAAAGGTCTAATATTTAAACCAAGATTATAACCTGCAAATAGAAATAAAGGATATGTTAAGACTTAGATTAAAATAAACATGAAAGGCAAACATGATAGGATAATAATAATTGATCAATAAATACCTAATTATAAACAATAGGGCTTTAACGAGAAAGCTTCATTTTTAAGTAACCAATTTATCGTCGCAAGGTAAAAGTACAAGTCAAATGAAAGAGGTGCCTTAGTTCCAAGCGAACTACGTAAGCCTGTAGACAAGTAAACACTTTACCTTTGAGACCGTCATGGGAGAACAAGTCCCGCCACTCCGCCATTTTGTTTCCACAAACAAATTTAATTCAGGACTTTGCAAATAAACAATAAACTTTCGCAGAAATGAATAAGTATATAAACAAGTAAATAACACTTATACATTAAAGTACAAACATAAGAAACATTTAGTAATCAGCACCATGAATTCAAAAGTAAAATATAGTAACAATCCTATGTAAGAGCAAGATAGTAAAATGTAAGAACAACTTATGACCAAAATAATGGTACATTTAATGTGTATATTTTGCAAGTTAAATAATGTTCTGCATAGGTAGTTTTACTAGACTACTAATTTTTTATTTTTTTTTCAATTTTTTGGGACATTACAATAGTGCTTCAGGGTCCACATTATACTCAGAAATATCCAGTTCATCCATCCATGTTGCATCTTCAATTGGATGATATTTCCACTTGACCAAATATAGAAAATAATGTTTGTTGCTGTTTTCTTTGGAATTTTTTTGTCAAGGATAACTTGAATATGTGGTTGTTCTCTCTGTGGTAACAATCCTTTCCAATATACAAATGGATCATCTTCACTTAAAATTATTTATGTCTGAACACTTCATTATTTAAAAGGATATAGATCTAAAACATTAAAAATTGAAAGAAGTTCTAATTCATATGCATTTACAAAATACTTCCTCAATATTTTACAAGGCCCCATTTTATTGAGCTTCATTTTATTGTAAATCCCCTTAGGGAACCTTTCCTTTTTAATATATTCCATTACTAAATCTCAAATCTGAAAATTAACATCCATTCTCTTCAAATTTTCTCTATGTTTATACTTCCCAATACCTTCCTGTAACTTTATTTTAACATTTTCTTGTAGCTCATGCACAGTGAATGAAAAATATTCACCATGTGATCTTCTCCTTTCTTGTTCTCCCAAACAGTTGAGTTCATACACTCTTCTTGGGTGCATACACAATATAAAAATGATTCATATGTGTACTTCTATTAGGTGAATCGTTGCAAGCAAACTCAGCTTGAGCAAGAGATAAATCCCATTGCTTCAGATTCTCATAATAAATACTTCTCAATATGTTTCACAATATCTTATTTACACTTCAGTCTTACCATCAGTATGAGGGTGATAAGAAGAGTTAAAAATAAACTTAGTACCCAATTTCTTGCATAAGGTTCTCCAAGAATGACCAACAAATTTTGTATCCCTATCAGACACAATGCTCAAAGCTAGACCATGCACCTTCACTATTTCTAAAAAGTACAAATTAGAAATATGGGTTGCATCATTCGTCTTCTTACAAGCAATAAAATTGGCCATAATAATTTCCCCTATAAGTTTTAGGAAATCCTAGAACCAAATCCATATGGATGTAATACCAAATCCTAGTTGGAATACATAGCAGTTTACATCATGCTGCATTCTAAGCCAAAAATTGAAAGGACTCACCTAAGCAAATGTTTTGTCTTGCCCAAAATGACTTGATAAACCTCCACCGTGTCTCTGTTGTATCATATTTTCTCTCATGGAACATTTAGGAATGCACAATTTACTACTTTTGAACAACAATCCTTATTGTATCACGTATTCCCATTGAATTCTATTGTGGGAAATTGGATTCTCACAAGTTTCATATATATCCTTAAAATACACATATTTCTTATACATATTAACCAAATTTTGAAATCCGAAAGTACTAACCTTAATTACATGCAAGATCAAATTTACGCTACTCAAATCATCATGAACCTTATTAGATTTTCCACTTGTATGCTTGATCACAAAGATAAAGTTTCACAAAAATTCCACCCACTTAGCATGTTTTTTATTCAATTTTGGTTGACTATTTATAAATTTCAAAGCATGATTATCAGAATATAAAACAAACTCTTTGGGAATCAAGTAATGCCTTCATTTCTTGAGAACTTGCACAACAACATATAATTCTTTATCAAATGAGGAATATGTTTTATTTGCATCATTTAATTTCTCACTGATGTATGCTATTGGTCTATGTTATTGACTCAGAACATCCCCTATTGATATCCTGCTGACATTTGTCTCTACTTGAAAAACTTTTTCAAAACTTGGCAAATCCAGAATAGGTTTCTCAATAATATTCTTCTTCAACAAATTGAATTTTCATTCAATTGCTTCTGTCCACTTGAAAGGTTGTCTACTTCCCCTGCAGGTGTCTATTATAGGTGCAAAAATTTAACTAAAATTCCTGATGAATTTTGTAGAAAAAACTTGAAATACCATGAAAATTTCTTACCTCATATGCATTCCTTCGAGTCTACCAATTCAAAATTGATTTCACCTTCTTTGGATCTATTTTTAACCCTTCTTTTGAAACCACTAATCCCAAATAAATCAATTCTTTCTTCAGGAAACTACACTTTTTCAGATTAATCAACAACTTATCTTTGTGCAGGGTTTCCAACACCAATTTCAGATGTCTCAAATGTTCTTCTTTATTCTAATTTAAACTTAGAATATGATCCATATACACTATCACACATTTTCCATTATATTTCTTCAAGACCTCATTCATCAATCTCATAAATGTTCTATGTGCATTAGTAATCCAAAATGGAATTACTAACCCCTCATACAGTCCATTGTTAGTCTTAAATGTAGTCTTCTATTTACCCCCCTCTCTTATCCTTATTTGAAGATAACTTCTTTGAAAAATATATATTTGAAAAATACTTTGAACCACTCTAACAATCCATCAAATCATCAATATGAGGTAAGGGAAATATGTAGCTGATAGTGATATTATTAATTGCTTGGGAGTCAGTGCACATACCACATCCACCATCCTTCTCTGGTATAAGAACAATGGGTACTACACAAGGAATCAAACTTTATTTCACCAAAACTGTTTCCAATAACTAATGTATCTATTGTTTGATCTCTTCATTCTCTTCAGGATTCATTCTGTAAGCTTCCTTATTAGGTAAAATTGCACCAGGTATCAAGTCAATGTGATGAATAATACTTCTCATAGGAGGTAAATAATTTGGAAACTCATCCACGATAATATGAGCATAATCATCCAACAAAATTTTTACTTCAGTAGGAAAATCATCTAAATTTGTAGAAGTTAAAATTACCTTTTGTTTACCAACAAGGAAAAAATGCAGTTCTTCTTCTTTCTTGAATTCTTGCAATACCTATTTCCCAGTCATCAACAAAATATTGGATCTTGAACCTTCTTGGATTGCTTCATGCTGCAAACTTGATAGTATATACCTCCTTCCATCCCTTTCCATACAATAAGTGTTTTTTCTTCCATCATAAACAACTTTTATTTCATACTGCCATGGCCTCCCTAAGACTATATGCCATACATCCAAAGGAATTATATCACATAATACCACATATTTATACGTACCAATTTGAAACTCTGCATTGCATTGCTCATTCACCAAGAGTTGGTTTTATTTCTTGCAACCAGGATACTTTGTAACACTAGTGAATTTGACCACAAATTTCAACGAACCAAATTTCCAATTTTCAACATATTGATGTCGGTAATTCAAATAATTTATTTCTTTTAAAATGTCAATGGAATCTCACTTCAATTTCGACAAATAAATACACTAGTTGGATTTCCAATACCCAATTGTCAAAACACCGACATCAAATGGCACTCTAGATCCATGATATAATCGACAACCTCTCGTTCATATGTGTGAAATATGCGATGACTCACTCCACGATGGAATCCGACGAACCTCCTTAATACTTGTCTGATAACCGACGGACTTAAGGAATTTGTAGTTTCGCATAGTCGTTGTATTTGATGGATATATGAGGACAGATTCATCTCCAAAAATGTCTTAAAACTGTAGACTCTTTGTTCGAGTACACAGGGTAGTCCCAAAAGACCGAACACCTTGAGAAACCACTTCACACAAATAGATCACAGATCGACACACTGATGTTTGTCACATGGTTAAAACCCTTGAGAGGGAAACAATCCGCGGTGCCAGCCAAACAGCTACTTGGAGCAATTTATTATAAAAAAGAAATAAAGTTACATATGAGCTTCTCATAATTGATCAACTAGACAAGGACCCTCCATGCTCTTTAAATAGATATCATGGACCAATCAGGTGTTAAGCCACAGATCAATGGTAGGTATGATCTAAGAGATTTTGAACCGTCATATCACTTTATGTCTAGAGCATATCGTGACCATTAGATTATAATATTTACAAATGCATACTAATGCATACTAAAGAAACACACTTTACCTAATGGATATATTACACAAGTTGATCTTAACTAACTCCTAAGTGTATAAATATCCTAACATCCCCCCTTAAGAACAACTTGCAATAGGATTGAAGGATTTACAAAAGTGACACTATTAGGAGAAGGAAGGAGGAATTAGAGCCTATCCCCACTTAAGGACACATTCCTAAGATCCTAACATAGATCGAAGTTTAGAAAAATTTGCTTCTGTAAGAGACTTGGTGAATATGTCTACAACTTGATCATCTGTAGGGAAATAGAGCATTTCAAGAACACGATCATGAACAAGATTTCTGATGAAGTGCATGTGTAGCTCAATGTGTTTCCTGCGTTGATGTAGAACTAAAATGTTGGCAAGCTTGATGGCCCTTTGATTGTTGCACCAAAGTGGAGTAAGCTACTACTGCTCGAATCCAAACTCTGAAAGGATCTGTCGAAGCCATAAAGCTTCTTGACTAGCATTAACTATGGCTTGATATTTTGCTTCTACTGAAGAAAGACCAAGAGCTTGTTTTTTCTTACTAGCCCAACTGATAGGTCCAAATATGATACTAAAAACATAACCTGTAGTAGACTTTCAATCATCAAGATTGTCGGCCCAATTTGAATCAGTGAGACCAACGAACAAAGGTTTCCCCCCTATACTATAATGAATCCCAAATTGAATTGTACCTCAAATATATCGAAGTATTCTTTTTGTTGCTTTCCAATGACTTTCATGAGGTGTTTGCATATAACGAGAAACATGACCAACATCAAAGAAAATGCCAGGATGGGAATGAGTCAAGTATAAGAGACTACCAACAAGCTGACGATACAAGGTGGCATCTACTTTAGTGTAAGTAGAAGTGCTAAAAAGTTTGACTCCAAACTTGAAGGGATAAGGGGCTGGTTTACAATATTCCATGTGAAACTGATGAAGAAGGTCACAAGCATACTTAGAATAGGAAATAAATATTCTTTCTTTGGTTTGTAAGACTTGGAGACCAAGAAAATAATGAAAATGTCCTAAGTTTGACATTTCAAAATTTTGCTTAACACTGTATTTCACATGGGTTATAAGTTTAGGGTCACTACCAGTAAGGATAAGATCATCAACATAAATAACAAGTATGATGAGATGGTTTCCTACTTTCTTTGTATAGACATTGGGGTCAGAATGGCATCTAGAAAAACTAGTGTCAAGGAGAAAGCTATCCATTTTGGCATACCAAGCTCTAGGAGCTTGCTGAAGGCCATATAAAAATTTCTTAAAGAGATAGACAAGGCCAGAGTTATCCTGAACATATTCAGGAGGTTGTTCCATGTAAATTTCCTCCTGTAAATCACCATGTAAAAAGGTAGACTTGACATCCATTTGATGGACTTCCCAGTTATGTAAGGATGCAAGGGAAAGAACAAGGCGGATGGAATTCATTTTTACGACAAGAGCAAAGGTTTCATTGTAGTCAATCCCTTCAACTTGGGAAAAAAATTTGGCAACTAACCTTGCCTTAAGTCTTTCAACACTTCCATCTGAGGCATACTTAGTTCTGTAGACCCATTTACATATGACAAGTTTTCTTGCTTTTGGAAGAGGAACAAGATCCCAATTATTTTTCGCCATTAAGGAACCATATTCTTCATCCACAGCTGCATCCCATTCTAGATTTCCTGAAGCTTCTACAAAAGTTTCTAGATAATGATTCTCGAAAACTTGAGCCAAAAGAGAAGAGGCTCATTGAAACTGAGAACGTTTGCAACGTTGATCTCCGAGATCACGAGCAAGATCACCAGTTGCTTCACATGTTGAACGGACCCATCGAGGAAGCATTGGTGCTGGTGCAATTGGAGGAACATGAGTAGGCGGAGGTGGATTTTTATCCTCACTGTCATCATCAGAAACTGGAGTTGGAAACCTGTCAAGGAATTTGGAAGAAGAAGAAGAATAATAAGGCACAATCGTCGAATCAGGCTTGCAGGCCAAATATGGCACACCTGCCATGTTATGCTCGCAGGCCAAATATGGCACACCCGCCAAGTTAGGCTCGCGGGCCTAAAGATTTTCATCAAATTTAACATCTCTTCTAATGATTATATCATGATAATGTGGCTGAAGAAGTCTATAACCTTTTACATAATCAAAATATCCAACAAATATGCACTTTTCACTTTTAAGATGCAATGCTTTTTGTTTTTCATCTAGAATGTGAGCCCATGCTTCACAACCGAACACACAGAAGTGACTTACATCTGGTTTAATTTTAATCCTTGCTTCTTCTGGTGTTATACCTTGTAAAAATTTAGTGGGTGTGTGATTAACTATGTAATTTGCACAATTTATGGCCTCAGTCCAATATTGAATACTTATCCCTTTAGATTGGATCATACAATTAGCCATTTCTTTTAAAGTGTGGTTCTTTCGTTCAGCTACAACATTTTGTTGTGGTGTATATGGAATAGTGTGTTGTTGTTGGATTCCTTGTTCAGTACGGAAAGTAGTGAACTTCTTGTTAACATATTCTCCTTCATTGTCAGATCTTAACTTAATAATTTGATGACCAGAGTGTTTTTCAACAAGGGCCTTGTAGGCCAAGAACAATTCAAATACTTCGCTCTTAAGTTTTAGGATGTAAACCCAAGTGCGTGTGGCGTAGTCATCAATGAAATCTAAGAAATATTTGAAACCAGAAAAGGAAGTAGATGGAAGAGGACCACAGGAGTCACTATACACAATCTCCAAGGGAATCGAGGCATGCCAAGAGGCACGTTTGTCAAAACTGTCTCGATGATGTTTTTTGAGTACACAACCAGAACAAACACCATCATTGCAGGATACAATCGAAAGACCAGTCACCATATTTTATTTACATAGTTTTTGCAATGAGCAATAATTTAAGTGACCAAATTGTTCATGCCAAAGTTTGCTCAAGTTATCACTATGAGTAACAAAAACTAAAGGAAAAGGTGATGACCCAAAGTTGTTGAATTTGTACAACCCGGTAATGTCATCAACAATTCCAGTAGCAAGGACATTTCGAGTATTTTTAAAATCCTTGATTACAACTTGGTGAGTTGTAAACGTCACAATTTTACCTTCACTTGAATGAGTAATTTAATAAACTGATAACAAATTGCAGGAAATTTTTGGAACACATAGTGCATCACTGAAATGACCAATATATACTGGAACTGTTTCATATCCTACAACACTTAGAGATCTATCATCACCAACAAATATTTGTTTGGTGTTACATTCATGCATAGTAGAAAAGATGGCTTGATCCTTAGCCATATGATAAGATGCTCCAGAATCAATGAGCCATTCAATTGAAGTAGAAGAAGAAGATGCAGTATAAGAGTAACTAGAAGCACCAAGTGCATTTCCATGAGAGGTAGATTCTGAAGATGAATCTAGGCTGATGTGGTGCTTCTTCATTGCTGCTTCCAAGGTTTCCATCTTCTTGAAACACTTAGATTCATCATGATTATCTTTACCACAAAAATTGCAATGACGCTAAGTCTTTTTTTGTTTTGGCTTGGATCCTTTGTCATTTTTTAAAGAAGGAGCTGACTGAGAGGGTTTGTGACCCTTGTTGTTTGGCTTATTATTATGAAAATTTTGTTTCTTGGGAGGCTTGGACTTTTCTTTCTGTTGGGACAATAAGGCTTTCGCAGATGTATCTCCATTGTTAATTATTCCAAAATGAATGAGATTATCTTGCTCTTTAATTAAGGAATCACAATAGGATTCAAGACTAGGCTCTTGATAGCTAGTTGCAGTCAAGGATTCTTTCATGGAGTAGAATGTAGACACAAAAATAGAATATGCAGGTCCAAGTTTGAAAAGAATATGATAAATACATTTTTTTTCTTCTTTCTTAATCTTGCATTCTTCACATAAGAGTCTAAGAGTTTTATACTTAGATAAATAGTCTTGAATGCATGAAAAATCATTTGGATTCAAGGAAGTGAACTCATTCTCAAGTTGATGACCTGTAATTTCATTGTGTTTACCAAACACAGATTCCAACTTTTCCCCAGCTTTATAAGGTTCATCAATTCCAGATACGTGGAATCGCAAATCAGTAGAGATTGACATCCCAATCAATCCACGAGATTCATCACATATATTTTCCCATCAGTGGGTTCGGTTTCTTTCCCTCGGGTTATCCTGAAAAGTTCCCTAATTCGCAAAACATCCTCCATACGATATTTCCATGAGAAATAGTTAGAACTTGTAAGTATAATATCACAAGGGGCAGGCATTATGTAAAATAATGGCTGAAATAATATAAAATAACTATTTGGATGCAAAGTGCTCGAAAAAATATGTGGTTTTAAAAAGAACGACACTAAAAACTGATTCTGGATTATGAAGTTATGCTTGATCAAAGAAAATGTTGAAGATGTCCCCAATAGTGACGTGGCAGATATTAACTTGACCAAGTAAAAAAAAAAAAACTCCTCTTCCCAAGATCAACCTTTCACAATCACTTTACAATAAAGTTACTTTTAACTAAATCACTTTTGTAGAATAAGTGATGTTCACTTTTACAATAATGTTACTTAAAATAGTGGGGCAATAAATTAAAAGACTTAAGTGACTCACTTTTTATTTTATTTTATTTAGGTCATATGCACATTTACAATAAAATAACTTGAAAATAGAAATTGCATGCACTAAAAAGTAGCTTAATAAGACTTGAACTCAAGACCTATTAAGGAATAAATCAACTTTGGACGAAGTGAGATAAGTTTAAAAGGTACGTAAAATAATGGAAAGAGAAAGGGGGCTTTTTTTTTAACTCTTCTCTCTTGTTTTCTGTGCTTACCTTTTTTTCCTGCAAATCACAAAAAAAACGAAAAACAAAAACAAATTATTTTTTTCCACACAATGGGGTTAGATCTTGGTTAGCTTACCCGTAAAGTCTACATTTTCAAGTTTTCTCGTTGTTTCTAATTTTTCATGATCGCACAAGGTGCACGACAAAGCACATACATAGCCGAGAAGACAAGAAAAAAACTTTCCCTTTCTGTTTCTAATTTGCTGCGATCTCACAAGGTGCATGACAAAGAGCATACGCAGCTAGGGAAGGCAACAATCCAAGACTAAAACAATAAATATCTAATAATAAAACTGATAAAATATGAGAGACTTAAAAAATTAAACAAATTCGTCACTGTAACATTATACCTTCACATTTTCCGAAATGGGTGTTTCTGGATCAAATGGAAACGGTTTTAGGTGAAACAAAAACTATTTCCCAATAGAAACGGTTCTCCGTATCCAATGGAAGAAGACCCATCGGCCAAAAATGCATAGAAACATTAGAACTAGAAGCCCTTTCAAAGTTTCGGCAACACAAGTTCCAGATCTTGATCAAAACTGAAAGCGGCTCTTCATAAATGTTATGATACCATGTTCGGGTACATAGGGTACTCCAAAATATCGAACATCTTGAGAAACCTCTTCACACAAATATATCATAGATAAACACACGAATGTTTGTCACGTGGTTAAACCCTCGAGAGGGAAACAGTCCACGACCCTAGCCAAATAGCTACTTGGAGCAATTTATTATGCAAAAGAAAGAAACTTTCATCTGAGCTTCTCATAATCGATCAACTAGAGAAGGAACTTACATGTTCTTTAAACAAATATCATGGACCAATCGGGTGTTAAGCCATGGATCAATGGTAGGTGTGATCTAAGAGAAGTTGAATCGTCGGATCACTTTATGTCTAGAGCA
The DNA here is from genome assembly GCA_001517045.1 of Pseudotsuga menziesii. Classification (NCBI taxonomy): domain Eukaryota; kingdom Viridiplantae; phylum Streptophyta; class Pinopsida; order Pinales; family Pinaceae; genus Pseudotsuga; species Pseudotsuga menziesii. Next base: position 39,553 of record LPNX011226128.1, on the reverse strand, counting down.
TATCGTGACCGTTGGATTAGAATATTTACAAATGCATACTAAAGAAACACACTTTACCTAATGGATATATTACACAAGTTGATCTTAACTAACCTCTAAGTGTCTAAATATCCTAACACTCTTACTTCTTTTCAGTTGGATAACCGACGACTAATGCGTTAGTAGTGTAGCATGTTCATCGGATTGGATGAATATCTGATGAAAAAAATCCACTATGAAAATGTTAGAAAACCGACAACCCCATTTAAATTTATAAAAATAAACTGGTTTTTTTATTTGTTCTCGTCAACATAATATTCAAACTTTCAAACTTGAACAAATGTACTTTATTAATTTTCAGTTGTGACTACATGTTGACTTATACTAACCACTATTGGGAAAATGAAACATATAAACTCTGCAAAAGAAAGTAGGTTGAATAGTGAACTATAATATATTGTAAGTACAAAAAAGGAAATGGTGACACTCTACAGCTACTTTGAACAATTTGCATGAATGTCATAATAAGAATGATCATAGAAAATATTATATAGTATTGATTCAAAATACTATCTAGATTATTATCCAGTGTAATGGTTACTGTGTGAACTGAACATGAGAAAAATATATCAAAAATCCTTGGTAGATAGGATTTATAGGATCTAATATGAAACTTTAACTTAACTAATAATCCACTTTAGTGTTTTTATTGTTAGCAAAAAATCTGAAATATCCTATGCAAATAGCATTTATTTCCTCATGATATATGGTAATTTGTTATAGTCTTAAATCATGCCCTCGATTTATTGTGTATTGACCACATAATATACTTTATAAGATAATTATGCAATTATGATGGAAAGCATAAGTCATGGTTAATTTTGTAATTATGAGCCAAAAAACTCTGCTATTGACTAACTATGATATTGGCCAATTAATGAAGAATAGGTCAAATGACATGGAAGCCATAAATTCTTTGACCTTTGTTCCCAATCATCCTTGTTTTGCACATGTAAAGTGCCCAACCATTCTGTATACAAAATAAAATGTATTAAACACAAACTTTCCATTAGCACAATTTGAAACTGGATATGAATTCCTTGGATCATTTTACATTAGCTGAGGTTACAATGCTAATTTGAGTCTTTTTACAGTTGCACTAACCTCCTAGAATAAAACAATTAGTGTAATAATAGCATAATTTATACCAATTGAATGTATCTTTCATCCTATGATGTAGAAGTAAATATGTTACATTTGCATAGGGTATTCTATCATTTTGTGTCACAAGTGATCCAACTACAACCATATCATTTTTTCCCAGGACAACTCGATCAAGAAGGATTGCAACCATCCTTATAAAATCCTCATCCTCAACAGTAAAACCATTTAGCAGAACGCCATGACCTGTTTAAAGCATGCATATTGTAAAAGATACCAAAACATAATAGATATAAATGTAAACATACCTCTATAATAATTCGTCTATATAAGCATTAAAATAATGTGTGAATCCCAATATTATGTTTTTACTATGCTCCATACAACTACAATTTGTTGGTATCTCTTAGTTCACAATCTAAGTTTCCAGAATAGTGTCGCCTAAAATGGGTTTCCTATATCATAGAGTTCCATCTAGTGGTCATATTAAATAAGGGGTCACTTAATCAAGTATCATTTTGGTTGATTTTCTCACCTACTTTGATCTTGCAACTTTTGGAGGTGACAGTGCCCATTATTACCTCATTCCATCGATATCTTTGTAATATGTACACTTTCTTTCCTAAAAGGATACAATTGCTTCATTGAGGAGGCTAGGATAATCTTGGGAGGCTAGTATGGATGAAGAGGAATTTTTTTATTACTCAAAGGAGTTTTAGGATTATAATCCTCCCTTGTCCAATTTGTTCAATCATGTCTAAATTAGCAGTCTTTTCAGTATATATTTATTCACTAGCATCATTGGGTTCACATGGCCTAATTGGGAAACATGTACCAGTTAATAGAGTGTGAGGAACATTAGTTGAGGATAAATTTCACTAACTACACTTGCATGCATAACTTTAGGAGCCTCCTAGACCAATCCCTACAATTTAGGAGCCATTGGGAGTGCTAGAACCAACCTCCTTCAGTTGAGTTTAGTTAGTGAATAGTTAAGCCTATTTAGGAGTTATTTACATTTAGTTACATCTAGTTACATTCATGTAGTTCCCATCATTGATTGATTTCATGTGGGAAGCCGTAATTCCTCACCTACCACATTCAGTTAGGCCAATTAACTGATTCTAACTTACTAGTGGAGTGATTGAGGCAACTTGGGATAACTAGTTGAGCTTCGATAATAATTTAGGCATGTCTAGTTATCCATGTAGTTAGGTAGATTCAATCAATTCGAATTCCTCTCTCACTCATTCAAATTGACTGGTTATTAATACCAATGTACTAAATTGTAATTAATTATCTAATTAATTTTGATTAATGAAAGCATTCATAGTTGGAAGCCATTTTTGCACTGTTTCATTCTTCAATTTCTGCGTAAAATTGTCTCATCTATATTATGAGTTGTGTGTTGGTCGATAGATCTATGTGCTCAATTTATTATGCTATCAAATAATAGGCAAGACAAGGAAATTCTCCTACTACATATTCATACTTGGATAAATAAAAAATGAGCAAAATTGCTTCTTCCAGCACTACACCAGAAGCAGAGAATTTACCACATAAATCGTAAGAAAAGGAATTATTGATCAAGATTGATTAAATAATATGGGTGTGAGGAAAATTAGAAAAGTGTATGATGTCTACCTTGCATTGTCTATTTGATTGTGTGATTCACAGGTTTTTTAGTCTCCTTCACTGCATTCGTTACAGTAGCTCGGTCTCCTTCATTGCATTCGCTACAGCAACACAATGGCCCCTCCAATGGAGCTTCTCACTCCTTTCAACTACCACCAGTGGAAGGAGTACATGGACATGCAACTTCACTCCAAAATAATCTTCAGACTGACAATGGAGACAGAGGAAGATCTGTTTCATTATGTTGACAAAGAAAAATACTAGAATAGGCTTGATGAGGCATATGGATGCGTGTGCCTCTTAATCTCTAGATATATTCTCTTACACATCAATGCATTGAATACTTCCAAGGAGGTTTGGGATCAGATTTCTTCCTTGTTTTATAAGAAGGATGACCTAAGGATATATTAGCTGGAGAATGATATTATTTCTCTTCATTGATCCAACTTCAAAACTTAGAATGATTTCTTCACCAAATTCAAGCACCTGGTGTTCTAGTTGAAGTCGTGCAAGGTTGAGAAGGAGGATGACCAACTCATCCTTTCCATCCTCTGAAAACATGGTTTAGAATACTCAGTATTTGTATCAACCTTTCATTCAAGGAGGCTCACTACTCCAAATTGGAATATGCCTACTCTTAATTCTTTCATTGAATCTCTCACGCATGAGCATGACAAGTTGATCCAAATGGGGATCATCCGATCTTCCAAGATCAAGAATTGGTTACTGGAGGACCTAAGCCTATGAATGGGGAACACTAGTTGAGGATAGCTTCCACTGAATACACTTTCATTCATTAGTTTAGGATCCTCCTAGAACAATCCCTACAATTTAGGATCCACTGGGAGCATCGAAACCAACCTCCTTCAGTTGAGTTGAGTTAGTGACTAGTTAAGCCTAGTTAGAAGATAGTTACATCCAGTTACATCCAGTTACATTAAGTTACATCCAGTTACATCCAGTTAGCACTAGTCATTGATTGATTACATGTGGGAAGGAACAATTCCTCACCTACCACATCCAGTTAGGCTAGTTAACTGATTATAACTAACTAGTGCACTGATTAAGGCAACTGGCGCTAATTAGTTGAGCTCTAATAATGATTTAGACATGCTCAACTATCCATGCAGTTAGGTAGAGTCAATCAATTTGAATTCCTCTATCATGCATTCAAATTGACTAGTTATTAATACCAGTGTATTACATTATAATTAATTATCCAATTACTTTTGATTAATTAAAGCATTCACAGTTGCAATCCATTTTTACGATGTATCATTCATAAATTTCTGAGTAAAATTTTCTGATTTATCTTGTGAGTTTTGTGTTGGTCCATAGATCTATGTGTTCAATTTAATAAGGGAGTGGATGAAGTTTTCCTGAAACCAATTTTTGGATGTAGGGATGAAGTACTAAAACATTGAAAATTCTCAAGGGTATCACATCATAACATTGAAGAGGCTAGTGACACAAAGAATATAACCTATTCTAAGTCCTTGGAACTGCCCCAAATCCCTAACCCTAAGGTTGACCCTAGCAGTGTCGAGGTCTATGTTGTAAAATTTTTGTTTCCCAATTATGCCAAGAATATTTATTTTTCTTTGCTTGGGCCACCACCTATTATTCTAGGTTTCTAGTTATTTATCCCTAGGTATCTGTTTTCTAAATTTTGCTTCACAATATTCATTGGCTTATCGATCAATTTGTGTTTTTTTCCATTGTGTTGTACCATTTGTTATTTCTTCTTTATATTCCATGCAACACAAAAATTCTGCAAACCCCTATCTAATACTTCTAAAAAATGAAAACCAAATATAGATCAAAATAAAAGCTATTTGCATGGGTATCTAGGGGGTAAATTTTGAGGCCATTTTTAGGCCACAATAATTCAAAGGTTTTTTTGGTGTATTCTGGGAACATAACAATGAGGAAATGACCAAAACTCGGACCTTGTCATGAACGGCGAATTTTGGGCCATTTTTGTAGACTAAACCAACATTTTGTGCATAGTTAGAATAGAAAGCAAGCTTGTTGCAAAGGTTTTGGGCACTTTTGGACAAGTATGGGTGTGAAAACAGCCTCAATCTTCGTTCACATGCATATTTTAAGGCTAAATATATATAAATAGTCATGAAAATTACCCTAAGATTAATTTTGGGATATATGTAGGCTAAACAGTAGTAAAATTATGCTTTTGGGCATAATTTCACCTAATATCAGTAATATGGATTCAAAATCCTCACACAATATGCACTCTTTCATTAACCACTACCCATAATGCATAACCCACTAATTAACTAAGACAATAATATATTACCACTATAACCATTAAACACCTCATCCACTACTACACTAATTAGTAACACACTAATGGATAACACCCAAACTCACTAAAAAGCAAGGCTAACCATTGACCTAGTTATCCACAAAGAATTATCCCACAAAAATATTAAGTGACTAACTTAATAACCAAATAACATAATAATCATTGAACCAAATAAATACTAATCATTGAACCACTAACTCTCTAATTACTATATCGATAACTTGCTAACCCATTAACCATTTGAAGACTAACACACTAACCTACTAACTAATATATTTCCAACACAATAAGCCAATAAACCCTGTAATTTTATTTCAAACCTACTAACCTCTAACTCATTAACAAATAACCATTAATTACTATTTGTAGCTTGTAAAAACACAGTTAAAAACTTACTTTTCTTTAAATAGATTTTCTTTTAAATATTAGTAAACTGAAATGAAAAAAAATCTTTAACTTTGTTTGCTTCACACACATATATAACTAAATTACAATAATGCTTGAGGGGTCACTCAACTATGTTTAAGGGCTAGGGA
>LPNX011226128.1:0-33165 GCA_001517045.1 Pseudotsuga menziesii | reverse complement strand
TTATATATATATATATATATATATATATATATATATATATATATATATATATATATATATTCCAAAACAAACAAACAAAAATATTATTAGTTAAGCAAAGTTATATTACATTTTAAATGTGCATATAAACACTTATGAAACATCAAACAAAATATTACCACTTTCCATAAAATGACATTCTTTGTATTCTTTGATGGACCTTCAGTTTGTGTATTTTATAACCCATACTATATTATATATTTACATCTGATACTTACATATTAATGTGAAACATTCATGCCTTTTGATGACCAATATATACATTCTGCCATATTATTAAATAATTATATATATAAATGCTTAGTTCCAAGCATGAATGTGATGTGATTGATTTTAAAGTGATCTTTTGATGATTATTGTATGTGAAGTGATATGGTCTAAATGGATAATAGTGAAGGGATTTGATCTACAAGACAAGGATGATATCCATTTATGAATACAAATCTAGTCCCTTCACCATATTTAGAGTTGCTAACTCTCAGAGGAAGCCATGATTTGCATATACCCACAAGTACCAATGTCATGTAATTTACTTTAAATTGATGAAAAAATTATCTGTTACTACAAATTGATTCCAGGTCGTAAATATATTTCATATGAATGGTTAGGGATCTCATGAGATTGTGGTGCATTCCCCTACTAATGTGTATATTTTGGTCCTATGTCAATCACAAGAATCTGTTGACTTTACTTGCATGAGCTCTTTTCCATAAAAACACTATCTTATGACACCATGTTGACACAATTATAAATTTGATTGAATTTCCAATGGGACTAACATTATGACCTACATATGCTTAGTTAAGTCCCATCCTTTAAGAATATAGGTCACAAGATGAAGTACTTACCTTGCTTCTCTCTTCCCAAAAACCAAAATTTGAATCTGATTAGAAAACACTTATATTTTTATTACTAATATAGTTGGGAATTTAAACCAAATATTCAAAATTGTACTTAACTAGAATTGAGTCTATGAACGTTTGGTTGCTAATGAATGCATTTCCTCAACAATTGCTTGGAACCTAAATGTTACTTTCCCATATAGACATTAATATTTTAGATGACCCATGGTATTTGTATCTATGAACCCATTGGAAAATACATGCACTCAATACATGTGCAATTCCAGTGTTAAGTACCTCACCAATATGCGATCAAACCCTATCAGTCTGGTGTTTTCTAATTGAAAGGATACCAAAGTTTTACTAATCCCTAAATAGGCCACCGAGTCACTAAAAAAGAGTTATTGAGATCCCTAGAAAGATGTTGACTTCTGATAAAACCCTAAATAGGGATGCAAAGATTCCTATTAGGGATGTTGAGGCCTGACATAGCCCTAAAGAGGTCTATCATGAATCTTAAAGGGCTGTTGAGAGTCTATTGTGACACCAAATGAGATTGTTGAGGGCTGGATAATGCCCTAATAAGGGATGCATGTACATAATATAGGTCACCAAGGGTTCTTCTGAGCCCTAAATAGGGATACCTTGAAACCATACATTTATTTAAGCCTTAAAAATGGATTCTTAGACAACAGATAAAGTCATTGTCATAAAAAAATCTCTAGTAGGGCAGCGAAGGTCAAATCAAGCTTCACAGGCAATAACATTCTTCAAATTGAGGTCAAGGAAGGTCAAATATAACCATATGTAAGATTGATGTTGTTCAGTTGAGTCCATCAGGGATATAATTGCACATGTTGAAGCCATTGTGGGATAGTTTAAGGGTTTAGAAGATATTTCGGTGCATAGTTGAAGTCACTTAAGATTGGACAAGCCCTAAATAGTGATGTCACTGCACTGTTAAGGTCATAGAGGGCTAGATAAAGCCCTAATGAGGTTGTTATTAGATTGTTGAGGTCACCATGGGGTTAACGTTTCTCATTCCATCCTAATATAAAATAGACCAAACCATTATAACGTTTCTCATTCCAGATCATTGGGTTAACATTTCAATTGCGACCATACTAAATTAACCTTTTTTTTTTATAAACCTATTTGCAGTTAACCTACATACATACAAAGGACATTGCAGGAATCCATATAGAAGGTGCAGTAAATCCGTTAGCATCCCGTGAAGACAAATTGCAGACAACCCATGAAAATATATTTCAGAGAACACCGTGAACACTGTCAACAAAAATCGCATACACTCATATTGAAGCCGTGAAGTCCTGTCAAATAAATCACATGCAGCGACCAATACACAAATAGTATGGAGAAATAAAAATTGTATACAGTGAGTGTAGAAGCTTCCAAACATTGACATAAAAATATAACCTCATCTATTTATAACATTGTCATTTTTCATGTCAATGCGTAGTGCAAAAAGACCCGCGAGTTGCTCCTTGTAAGCTTCATGCACAGTAAAGGTTTTGGTATGACTGTTTGTAAGTTGACCATGATATACACGTGGAAAACGGGATGATAGATTCACTAATTTTTTTTATCCCATGTTAATTATAAAGTCCACGTAAGATTTGGGTAATAATAAAACTTTGGGTAAAGGTAAGTCTTTAGTAGTTGATGTTATGGAAAAGATGTATAAAAAATCCCTCACTTTAACATCCTCCAAACACAACTTCAATGTGTATAAAAAAAAAAGTACTATGGATCAATATGGAAAATAAAACAGAGAACATAGAGGCACCCCTTAAGGAAAATGATCCATATGACACATGAATGAAGTTCATCATTAATCGCTCACAAACATAACATTATCATGTCGATGATGATGGCGATGATGCAGATGGTGACGACGACGATGATGATCATTGATGATGAATAAGAAGTTCATGATGATGAAGATGTTGGTGAGGAAGAAGGTGATGATGATGATGATGATGATGATGATGATGGTGATGACGATGATGGTGATGACGATGATGATCATGATGATCATGATGATGAAGAAATTGATGATGATGAAGATGTTGACGAGGAAGAGGGTGTGACAAAGATGATGATGAAGATGATGATGATGATGATGATGATGATGAAGATTACGATGAAGATGGTGTTGATGATGATGATGTCCTATGACATGATGAAGAATATGATGAACAATCCAATAACATTGCCAAACCAATGACACTAAAACTTCATCCGTCTTTCTAGGTATGATGATGATGGTGATGATAACGATGATTATGATGATGTTGATGATGTTGATTATGATGTTGATGATGACGATGTTAATGATGATGATGATGATGATGATAAAGAAGGCGATAACCATGTCAATCTCATATGAAATGATGAAGATGATGATGATGATGATGACGATGATGATGATGTTGATCATGATGACGACGATGATGTGATGATGATGTTGTTGATGATGATTTTGATGATGATGTTATTGATGATGATGTTGATGTTGATGATGATGATGATGATGATGATGATGATGATGATGATGATGTTTGAGTCTAGAAACCCTCCCACACCATAAATTCATGTGTCTAGTCTAACCATGCCAAATTTCACACCAAGTCGACACATATATAAAAAATTTAATCATTGGCCCCACGCAACACATTAATTAATCTATATGTATGTTTTTGTTGCTTGATTTGTTATTAACAGTCATGTTTGACGATTAATATGATGATGAAATTGATAATGATGATCATTATGACGATGATGATGATTGATGATGATGATGACGATGATGATAACTATGATTATGAAGATGTTGATGATGATGATGTTGATGATTATGTTGATGATGCTGACGATGATGATGTAGATGATGATGATGACGATGACGATGATGATGATGATAATGATAATGGTGATCACCATGTTCTTATCATATGAAATGATGACAATGATGATGATGATGATGATGACGATGATGATGTTGATGATGATGATGTTGACGATGATGATGACGATGATGATGATGTTTATGAGTATGATGATGAAGATGATATAGAACATTGATTAATCTATATGTATCGATTTTTTTGCTTGAATTGTTAGTGACAATCACACTACTACATTTCGATCCAAAATCCGATGGAAAAATCCGACGGCGCATGGATTTCTCTTTTTAAACTTACCAAAAATCACAAGGATACTTTTTTTTTTGTAAATGTGGCCACAAGCATCGGTGAAGCGACGGCTATTCTCATAACCGTCAGTTAAATGAAGGCGCATTAGTAAGCGTCACTTAAGCGATGACGCCTTTAAATTGGAACGCAATGCTTAGGTTCATTTAAATTGGAACCCGACGCTTAGGTTCATTTCCTACACACACTTGTTGTAACACCCCGGTTTTGAGCCCGTTACATTAGATGTATATGACGTATATATTGTAAATGATCACGGTGTGGAGCTAAAGGCCAAGGCCCCACCATTGATCGGTTATGTTATGTTTTGGATTGGAATTGTCACTGATGGTATATCGGGGCATGCGACATATATTATTATGGTCATCATGTAAATATGCATCTATAATTAAATGAACCCGACCAGCTATGATCGCGGCAACTAAAGTGAGAAAAGGGCATGATTTCCGCAAGGATAGGGGTGAAGGGAGATTGTCAACCTTGGCCAATGAGAGAAAAACCCATATGTCTTCTTCCTTTGTTTTATTCCAACCAATTTCATTAAGAAAGACTACTAGTGGTTGAGGCAGTTAATTGTTTTGGGGATTGGGGTGGCAGGACTGTCACTCCTCACCCACACGCACACTCCACCATGGTTGACTTCACTATGGCTGGGAAAAACGACTGCAATTCATTCATGCAGGGATTTTTTCCACTCTCCCCACAACTGTGCAAAAATGCTCACGCACTTTCAATTTGCGTCCTCTCCATTGCTGTGCATTCTCACGCAGAGGGATTCTTTCTCGTTTTTCATCTTCACGCACAAATTTTTCTGGGTTTTACCCACGTAGTTTATTTCCCCGTGAATTTGTGAATGATGTGGTCGTATCCACTCCCCATCAGCTGATTGTGGGTTTGGAATTGTTGCTCACGCTCATCCACAGGCTGGGAGACTGTAATTTCTTCCCCAACGTGGTCTGTATATGTTTTCTTAGTGATTTCGTTCCCAGGACAGGCTGTGTTTTCCCACGTTGTTGGTTGTGGTTGTTGTGGTATTCCTTACATGTTGGGGACTATTGTAACGTCACCTGAGATTCATTTTGGTCATGATAGGGCCAAGAATGACTCAGAATTCATTTTCCCTGGTTTAAGTTGTGATAGCTAAATTGATTGCCTGAGTGCAATGGTTGGTCTTCAGACTATGAGAGGAGCAGGGATGTTGGCTTAGATTTGCTTGATAAACCTGGTGGCTGGAAACCACACAGACCGACCTAGAGGGCTGGCCTTCTTCTCCATCACCCCTGAATAGCACTGGAAGGGAATGCAGCACCTGAGGGATTGTGTAGCAGAGAAGGGACTGATTCTTTGTGTTGGGTGTGTTTGGGTGTCTTAGAGGTTAGGCTAGTTCTGGTGTAGGTGTTCTTGTCTCTTTAATGGGCTCACCATCTTATCAATTTTCCTTCTCTACCTCCCTAATGGCCTGATAAACCCAACTCTGTTGGCTTGGCTGTGTGTTTTGTGTATCCTTGGCTATGTGCAAGCCTGCTAGTTCCCTTATTCCTTGGAGAATCATGCCCAGCTCGGGGGTTGCAGCGCTGCTAAGAGATTAAGGAGCACACTGGCCTATGGTTGGGAGGAACGTTGCAGCGAAGTAGCTGGTTGCGGAAGGATTTTTCATAAGATAAGTGATCTTGTTTATTTTACTTCTGCAGCCTTACTTTCTGTTAATGATAGGATGAACATGTTGCATGAATTCTTGTTGAATGTATGATGTTTCTGCTATGTCTGATAGATGATTGCATCTGTGCATGAGAAATGTTCATGTGTGTATGTTTAAGCATTATGTTTTAGCAATTTTATTCATGTGCATGTTCATGGGGCTCTTAGCCTGGGTGGTTTAAGCCACGGGTCGCATCCTCTTCGTCGGTCGCAGGCATGGGGACATGACACTCGTATAAATAGATGTAGGCCTAGGTTCATTATCTCACACACTCACTCTCGAACTTATCTCTTGGACAAGAAATGTGAAATTCCTAAGGGTTTGTTTTTTCGCCTTGTGATTTTGTGGGGATCTTCCCACTTGGTCTTGGATTTTGGTCTTCCTCTTTGGTGACTTCTCTCTTGAAGTATCTCTTGGTTAATAATTTCTTGGTTTAGGGTTTGGTTTTTGGCCTTGTGCCTTTATGGGGATCTTCCCACTTGGCCTTGGATTTTGGGCTTGCTCTTTAGTGACTTCTCTCTTGAAGTATCTCTTGGTTAATTTCTTGGTTTAGGGTTTGGTTTTTAGCCTTGTGCTTTTGTGGGGATCTTCCCACTTGGTCTTGGATTTTGGTCTTTCTCTTTGGTGACTTCTCTCTTGAATTATCTCTTGGTTAATTTCTAATTGGTTTATTCTTGGTAAATATTTCTTGGAGAAACTTTGTTCTCTTGTGTTAGGGCTTTATACCCTCACTTAGGGTTTTCTCTTGTGGATTTGGCTTTGACTCTTATGGAAAAGAAGATGCATCATATACTTGGTTTTCTCTTCAGTTAGGGTTTACCCTCACGTAGGGTTTGCTCTTGTGGATTTGGCTTTGACTCTTATGGAAAAGAAGATTCATCATATACTTGGTTTTGTCTTGAGTTAGGGTTTACCCTCACTTATAAGGTTTTTCTCTTGTGGATTTGGATTTCACTATTGTGGAAAAGAAGATTCATCATATACTTGGTTTTGTCTTGAGTTAGGGTTTACCCTCACTTAGGGTTTGCTCTTATGGATTTGGCTTTGACTCTTGTGGAAAAGAAAGTTTATTTTATACTTGTTTTTGTCTTAACTAGTTAGGGTTTACCCTCAGTTAGGGTTTGCTCTTGTGGATTTGGCTTTGACTCTTGTGGAAAAGAAGATTCATCATGATATACTTGGTTTTGTCTTGATTTAGGCTAGTTTACCCTCACTAATTAGCGTTTGCTAGGGATTTGGCTTTGACTGTTGTGGAAAAGAAGATTCATCATATACTTGGTTTTGTATTGAGTTAGGGTTTACCCTCACTTAGGGTTTTCTCTTGTGGATTTGGCTTTAACTCTTGTGGAAAAGAAGATTCATCATATACTTGGTCTTGTCTTGAGTACTTAGGGTTTACTCATGTGGATTTGGTTTTAAAAATTGTGGAAAAGAAGACTCATCATATACTTGGTCTTATCTTGAGTTAGGGTTTACTCGTGTGGATTTGGTTTTAACCATTGTGGAAAAGAAGACTCATTATATACTTGGTATTGTACTCTTGAGTTAGGGTTGACTCATGTGGATTTGGTACTAACCCTTGTGGAAAAGAAGACTCATGATATACTTGGGTTTGCTTGTACTTTGTTCTTAGTGTTTGAGTAATAAAATGCCACGTAACAATAATGTTACAGGTCATCAAGATCCAGAACAAAATCAACAATTGCTTGCTAGGTTGTGGGATCGAGTGGAAAGAAGGGGTGATGGAAAATGTTATTGTCCTTGCAGTTGATGTAGGGGATTTAATAAGAGAAGGTTACTGATCGCAATAGCTAAAAAACATTCTAGGGAACATGGACATGTTGAGGGGGGCATGAATATCATCCATTGGTAAGTCAATATAATTCATGATTATATATGATGCGGTCTTTATATTGAGAGTTTTTGTAATTGTATATTGTATAATTTTTATTTTTGTTACTTAATCGACATGACTAACGTTCTTTGTTTGATGTTTTAATTGTTATTATAAAGAAAGGGCCTCCTAGGGATGTTCCGAACATGGAGAATTTGGTAATTGCGGAACAACTAGCACAGGAGGAACATCAATATGCAGGTCCTGCGAATACTGATCATGATCAAGTTAATGATGATATGGAATTAGACGATGATCGTGACGATAACATAATTGAGGATGATGGTGCAAATACATTAATCAATGATGCATTTAATGTTAGAATGGACGATGATCAACTTCATGCACTCCCAATTGATGAATTTGAAGATCTTCATGATTTACCTACACTTGTGAAGGCCGACGAACCGCTTTTTGAAGGCTCCCACATAAGTGTTCTCCTTGTTGTGTTACTGATAATGAACTTGAAGGTTATGAATAATTTTTCAAACACAGCCATCACGCTGGTGTTAAGGTATGTATGCTCTTCAAATATTTATAGTAACCATTTTTTTTAAATTTGTTGTAACGGCTTGATAGGTGAATATTTGTTACCGCCATCAAATAAATTACCTCGCACATACCGAGATTTAACTTCCATCATGAAATATGTTGGAATGGAGTATCAAGCAATTGATGCATGTCCTAATGATCATATTTTATATTATAATCAGTATGAGTTTGCAACAGAATGCCCTATATGTCATAGCAGTAGATACCGAACAGATCAAGTAACCAAAAAGGTGTCTCGTAAGGTTCTTCATTATATTCCCATTATTCCACACTTGCAACGAATGTTTAGGTGCAAAAACATAGCACAATTTATGGATTACCATGCACGGAATAGAAGTGGAGATTATATCCTTCAAATGCCCACAGATGGTTCTGCATTTATAGACATGGAGGAAAAATGGCCACACTTTAAAGAAGAACCTCGTAATGCTAGACTTTCTTTGGAAGCGGATGGTTTCAATCCATTTGCAGAGATGAGATATACTTACTCGGTCTGGCCTGTTTTTGTTATCAACAATAACATTCCTCCATGGATGTCAATAAAGAGGGAGCATATAATGTTGGCAATGATTGTTCCAGGTATAATTTGTACTTTACAGCAATGTTTTTTTAATGCATTAGTATTTAATTTGTCATGAAAATAAATATCGTTGCATATTCATGTCATATATATATTTCATTTACTTATATGTATTGTATTTGTTGTTTTCTTTTAGGTAAGTATTTAGTTAAAGATATGAATGTATATATCGAGCCTATTGTTGATGAACTACTTAAGCTATGGAATGGTGTCACTATGTATGATGTCTCTAGACCAGTAGGGCAAAGGGAATTTCAATTCCATGCAATGCTTTCCTGGACAATTCATGATGCTCCAGGTCTAACACATTTTTGTGGTCTTCAAACAAAGGGAAAATTTGCATGTCTAGTTTGTGGTCCCAAGATGAAATCTCTCCATTCAAAGAGTTTGTCCAAGGAAGTGTTTGATGAGTATAGGCACTTCCTCTCTAAGAATCATAGGTATCGAAGTATCGAAAAACATCTTTTTAATGGGAAAGAGGAGACCGCATTAAAACCAGAAAGAATAACACCTCACATATGGAAGTTGCAATATAATAGAAATTGTTAACGTACGATTCAATTTGTCTATCTTATATATTCATATTGATCATATCTTATATGTACTTTTTAATGTTTTATTTTGGATTATATTAATTTTTTTTACTGTAATATACGTCATTTTAATCTCTTTAACTTATATATTGATTACCGATGGTCTGCATGAACATCATGAATGTGTAAATGGGCTTCCACGAGGAATGTAAAGTTATCCCAAACAAGTTAGTAGGTTGCCTTACTATGAGAACTTACTAGTTTTTCATTTGTTTGATACAATGCATATCGGAAAGAATGTAGCTGAAACACTATGGTGAATATTAGACGGAAGGAGTGAAAAAGAAAAAATTGTCAAAATTTGCAAGGACATTCATGAATCCAATCATGCAATGAAAGATATCATTGAACATTTAAACAATGATGGAGACCAAATTAATATAAGGTCACTTCCATGGTTATTGACTGAGCAACAAAGCAATGCAGTAAAAGAAGTAATACAAAAAATGAAATTTCCCACAGGATTTTGTTCAAACATAAAGAATATTTTAACAAGGAAAGGTGATTTTGGTGGGGTAAAAATGCATGATTGGAATATCTTCATTAAGGTAATTATATTTATGGTATATATATTGGTATATTACAATACTGCATGTTTTTGGTTTACTTTTTTGCTTAATTTTGGAAAATATATTGATGAGACGTGTTCATTGTTACAGTATGTTCTACCTGTATCTCTCCCAGACAACTTTGACAATAATGTCAAATAGGTCATATATGATCTTGGAAAATACATGAGGTAATTAGAAACAATATTTTTCATGCATCATCATGTAATTTGATTAATTCGTTGTATAACTTATATGAATTGACATTTGTTTTAGTAAATCATGTAGATTTGTACTACAATGTTAAATTTTTATCGTTAAATGATATCATTATTTTCTTGCTTTACATGTAGATGGTTGTCATTTAAAGAAATCCACAAAGAAGATATAAAGTATTGGAAGAGAGAAATTCCTCGTTTAATGTATCAAATGTAGATATTTCTACCTTTGGAATTTTTCAATGCACAAGAACACTACCTCATACACCAAGTTGAGGAGATTGAATTGTGTGGACCTATACACGCAAGGTCCATGTGGATGGTTGAGAGGCACTTGAAATTTATGAAGGATTTAGTTAGACAAAGAGCATGTACATAGGGTTCTATGATAAAGGGATATATGGTATTTCAGGCCATGGTGTATATTGTTGAATATCTTCTAGGGTTGACGTTTATTAAGACAGAATTAAATCGATGCATTGGTGATCCAAACTCCACTAAGAAATTAGAAGGAGAGTACTTGATGGGGAAAGGTAAATCGAGGAAGGTCAAAGGTAATTATTAAATGGTGTTATAGATTAATATTAATGTTAATACATTTTAGTAATATCATACATAATTATTTCATTTTTAATATTCATTAATGATATGCATCATTAATATTTATAATGTTACACTGCGTTAAGTAATTATAAATTTCTGAGTTGATTTATGTAATTTTATTTTCATGCAGTTGGTCACGAGTGGGATGCACTACATTTGTACGTCGCAAACAATTTTGATTGGATGAAGGTATGGATTGAACGATGTAATCAATCTGGTCGAGGACTATCATGGGAAGGTGTGGCTTCAATGGTTAAAGAAGCACATCGCAATGGAGATGGAAATCTAACAGAAAGGGAAATCAATTTAGCATATGGTGTAAAAGATAAACAGGTAAGCATGATATTATAAATATAAGCCATAATATTTTCAATTACGTCAATATTCATGTTCATCTTGATCAATTTCATTTTATTTGCATACTTTAAGAACATAAAATACTTACTATCAATTGCAGGTAAAACACCACAAGGCTATGTGGTGCAACAGTTGTAAATATCGCATTAAAAAGTTGGATGAAACAAAGAAAACATGTGATTTTGGGATAAGTGCAGTCTTTGAGGTCACTAATGTTTCACCTAGAAGCGATAGACGTCCAGAATTGTCAGAAAATCGATATTATGGATATTTGGAAGATATCATTGACTGTGACTTTAAATCATTCAAAATAATTATTTTTGTTGTGAAATGGTACAAGCTACGATTAAATCGATTTGATCTTGATAGAATTGTTATTGAACATGCTAATGGATTTACCATGGTCAATACAAGGTTGCTTGAGTCATGAACGTCAGAGCCCTATGTTCTTCCAAGTCAATGTGAACAGGTATTTTACTCAGAAGTTCCTGGTAGACAGGGTTGGTCGTTTGTTATTAGACATGATCCAAGAGGAAGGATGTTAAAGTATAATATTGTAGAGGAAGCTGAAGACGGTGTTGAAGAAGAAGGTGATCATGTAGAGGATCAACATGAGTTGGATGTTGATGATCATAATGTTACGCAGGAATATGTTGAAGAGTTAGTTGAAGCAGATGATGTTAGAGACAATGTTCATGATGAAGATGATATTGACGATTATCACTTTATTGAAACTAACAATGATGACGATGATGATATAGCCTTTAATCCTTATAATGTTGAATCCGGATCAGATGATACAGATGCAGACTTGGATACAGATGAATACGATCATGAAGTGCATTGAACATCATTCCAAGTGATATATTGTGAGGGGTTGGGGGGGGGGGGGAAGATGAGCTTCCCCCTTCACGTGATTGTCCCTGTTGAGTAGAGAATATTAAAATATTCTCGAAACAAAGAGAAGCTCATTAAGGTATTTTACTCATGTTGGTCAAAAACTTATGAGAAGAGGTGAGGGATTTGGTAGTGCTCATGAATAGTATGCAGCATGAATGTTGTAGTTAATATAATTCCTTACCATGTTGTAGTTGTAGTTGTTGTCATCACTCATCACACTATAGTATTTGTTCATGCCTTCCCATAACAATGGGTTGGGATAGATTACATGGTATGTCATGGAATCTCTACTCATTTATTCCTTGCCAAATATTTTTTTAGCTTTTACATGATTTAGGATTTGGTTTCTCAATCACCTTGAACCGATAGCACTCCATCCCAATATTTCTCCCCTTCACGAGGTGTTTTGTTGACTAATGTGTGCTAGTGTTGGAAGTAATCTATAGAAATATCCTACTCCCTTCACATTCATAGGACTGAATCATGAACTGAAACACATGGCGATGGGTTGGGAATGACCGTCGACACTTCTTGAAATCCAAATACACTATCACTCCATCTATGGATATAATAAGTGTTGATAGGATTCCAAGATAATCCGAGATACGTATCCTCCATAGGATTTTTTTCCTTGGGATAGAGGTAAATGAAATCTTCATGTAGGACATGGATTATACCATGATTTTCAATGTTTAATTCTTGAATACCCTAGTAATCTCGTTAGGTATTATTTCATGTTTTTCAATTGTTATATTCCTTTTCCCTTTAATAATATAAAATAAAGCATTATCCTACTCTTTTTTTATTGGTGATATAATATAATTTCATATAATTATCTTCATGGACACCTCCATGCATCCAAATTTGTGCAAACCTAGCAATACAAGTCAATCTCTCAAGTACCTCAAGATGTAGCTGATTTGGAGCAAGGAGATAACGCAATATATTCAATGATCCTCGTCTAGCTATCAATATGAAATGAAAGAGATGCATGCTATGAATTATTAAAGAAATGCACTTGAATTTGAAAAATGAAAGGTTTTCTTACAATGGAGATTCTACCTACATTTATATTGCTGAAAAGGCCTTTTGGCACTAACAAGGTATTTGGGTTTCAATTATTATATGGACACATAATTTGAAGTCCAGACAGAAAAGGAAAATGATCATTAACATAAAAAATGCTTAAAAATCCTTAAAAAATATGTAGGCATAGTATTTAAATTACAATTATTTTATGCTGAAAGTATTTGAATGTTGATCAATAAATTCACTTCAACATTCCAGGTTCTTAATACGAAAACACCAATTCTATTGCATGGTGCCATGAATGCCTCATGGAAAAGGGTTGGCGATGATAACGATGATGATAATGACTATGATGACGAATATGACAATGACAGTGAGAATGATATGAATGACAATTATGAGAAATGATATGAATGACAATGTACACAGTAAAAAAGAGAATTTTCAATGTAAATAATACACAAAGAGAAACAACTCATTTTTCAATGTATACATTATACAAATGACAGATTATTTTTATTTTAGATGGATAGATTTTTTACTGTCACATATTTCTATAGACATGGATATATAAGCCTCGTACTGATACATAATGTCAATACACTACCATGAATTAACAAAATCTCTATGATTCGAAGTGACCATCAACGACATTCCTTTGTACCCTCCATTGTTCAAAATTTGAGTTGAAGATCCCACCACTCAAAATATTGTGATACTTTGTGTACAAATCATGAACTCTGAGGAAGTTGTTCTTTAACACATACTCGATGTTCCCAAAATTGTAGGACATAACCTATTCAAGGTTGTTTCACCATGGATCCTTGAACATGAATGTCCCTCCACTTTCTATTAATAAATCCAATACTTAATCTTATAAATAATGGGGGTTTAATATTAAATATGACAATATACCCACCAAAGACCATGTTACAAATCCTTTTGAGTACCTTTATAACTAAATATTTAAATACACTAGAGAGAAAACTACCACAATACCCATCTTCAAACCATGTAAAATCTATCCCAACAAAAGTATCAACATCCA
The DNA here is from genome assembly GCA_001517045.1 of Pseudotsuga menziesii. Taxonomy (NCBI): domain Eukaryota; kingdom Viridiplantae; phylum Streptophyta; class Pinopsida; order Pinales; family Pinaceae; genus Pseudotsuga; species Pseudotsuga menziesii. The sequence goes on along the minus strand of LPNX011226128.1, from coordinate 19,030 downwards.
CAACTCAATTACAAATCTAATTCTTGTCATTCTCCTTGGTTTGAAAAGTTGAAAAATTGAATGTACCATGGATACTTTTTATATTTGATGATATAAAGGACATTTTTTCATGGTTAAAATAAAAAAATTATGCTCATAAACAATTAAAAACCACCTAAACAACACACCAAACTTTGCAATACAATTCCCTGCTGGTGGTCCTATATATGGTTTGGGTTCGAATTTCTATTTCCTTTCAGTACCCGATTCCGATGGATTTTATAGTTTCGAGGAATTTGACCTTATAATTTCCTTGCCGTCCCAGATTCTGAGTCCATTGATGATCCTGTGGTTGATTTGTCTGTTTCCTGTTCTGATTCAGATTATTGTACAGATCCATTTTCCCCTTAGTTTGATAAATCTCCAGTAATCCTATTTCTGTCCCAAGTTCCTTCCCCTATTGTTCCATTCATTGACCGTTCTGTGGATTCATTGAGCAATCCCCGGGGAGGGAGGCTCGGTGTGTCCAGTTCCTATTCTATTTTGAGGACTGATCATTTGACCGAGTCTGGGGTCCTTTCTGTGCATCTGCTTGAAGGAATGTTCTACACTTCTCCTACCTTGTATTGTTAATTAAATCTGAGTGTATTTTGAACTACCTTCATTCACCCCGTAAGCCTGTTTCCTGCATTGAACCCAAGAGAACTAGGTGGAGCCGATAGCATGGAGTTCAATACTGGAAGCCAGAATATTACCATATTTTCATATACATGCCATGATTTCTCTATTTTTTAATTCATATTTCTTCAATATTCATTGTTTTTCCTCTTTTTTTAATTATGTTCACCGACACCATTTACTGTGAAAGTTATTTTCACAATTTTTTTTGTCCAATGGCATGCTCATGATTATTTTTTGATGCCTTCGGTACTGGAGCACCTCCCCGTTCTAGAACCAAATTTGATAGCATAGGTGTCCATGTAAACAAGCAGATTTCCTCTTTATAACCCTTCATCAGGTCGTTCTCCATGTGTCTGTGTGAACTTTAAGTTTACCGGAAAGTAAATCAATCAATCCACACTCCTTTTATAAATTCATGCAGATAGAGCTCTAGAGATGCCCACATAGTCTTAACAAAACTCGGATAGGCCCCTGTTTCTTGTACTTCGAGAAGACATCTGGTCTTTAACCCCTGTGTCTTTTATATGTATTCCTTTTCTCAATCCTACTGATTTTCTACAATACTTAAATTACCTGAGCCCTCCAGGTTATTCGTTGAGAAGCATAAAACCACTTCTAGCTTGCAAGATACATTCCTAGTTGTTGTTTTAACAAAGCAAGGTAAAGCTTTGACAAATTGACAAAGCTGATCTTGTTCCCACCTTTGCTATTTTTTTTCAGTCAGCATGCTTCTTTTGTTTCTACAAGAGTTATCTTTAGATTGAAAATAATTATTGTATTGTTTCTACACATTTCCAAGCTCCCAAAAACATCAGAACAGTAGGATTGAGTTTTGGAGATGCCAGGAGTAGTTACCATGCAACTAGGCAATGTAGCCATGGTTGTGATCTGTAATATAGAGTGACTTTGAGCTATTGTTTATAAAACAAAACTGTGACCAACAAGAATATTGTTGATGAATCTGATGGGCCTCTTTGCTTTTCTTTCTGTACTAGTCATTTTTTCATTCACCCAAAAAATTCAGGGTAAATCCATGTTTATGTTCTCTTTGAAATTTCTCTATTGCTGGAAGCCATCTCTGCATTCAATCAATGCCTTCTATAATCTTGTCATTTCAAAGGACAAAATAGAGTTAAAAGTGCCCGTTTTTAAATAGATAAATACCCTCCAGCAAAGTAATAGATTGTAATGACTTGCTTATCAGCTTGAATGAGCAATCAAAGGACCCCAGAAGAAGTTTGATCTCATTGAAGCCATGCTGGCCCTAAATCTATAAAATTCTATGTCATGCAATTTAGATCACGTGACAGATATTATTCCCACAGTCCTAGAGATAGAGAAGCACACATGGAGCTAATTTGCTGTGCATCAACCAAAATATAGTGGACCCAATTTGAGATGAGTTCAAAAACTGTTATGCATTTGATATTTACTGACTATCCACTACATCTCCATTTGTAACCTTCATCTATGTGCATTTTTATCTTCATGCAGGTGTTCACAGGATAAATTTTTCTCAAGTTGCACTTAACAAAATTGCTCAATTCTGGGAAGTTTCCCTATTTAACTTTATTTAAGACAAGCTCCTCTATAATAGTAATAGTTCATCTCTACCTCATTTAGGATGCTAATGGCCTTTAATTTTACAGATACAAGAGTATTAAGCACAATGCTCAATTTTTTTATTAGTCATCAATAAACAACAGTTCTCAAGATTGAAATACTATTCATCAGGTATGTTGACTTTTCTGCATGAAGTGAGGACATACCTCAATCCTAAGAATTTTGAACACTCTTCCTGAAACACTAGGAAAAGGCTTAATTTTACCAAAACCAATTATTTAGGCATTGAAAGTGGGGAGTTAGTTGAAAACATCTCTGCAACTTTCCTGACTTCAACACAGGCCCTATGTATAATAAATTCCAAGTTAAACATGTATAAGCAAACTGCCAAGTTAAGAGATCAGTTCTCCATCGGTCATAGAAACTATAGCAAAACATCCTCCATGTGTCATAGAAACTGTATGAAAAGTTATGCATAAAAATCCATGCTTGTGGGATTCAAAGCCCATTTTTATGTGCATAAAAAACCCTAATAATGTGTGTGTAAATGTGCTTATGGATTAGAGAAGTGATGAAGCCCTCCAAGAGATGTATTTTTCTCCTAGTTCATGTTGAAAATGTATGGGTCGGCCTTATGTGTTCTAAGAAACCTCCAAGAGAGGGTATAAATAAAACATCAAAGAACCTCATTTCATAATAAAATCATCAAGTCTTTTCTAGTGAAAATCTTGTTGAGAAAAGGAGCATGTGAAAGAAGTTATTTTCTTGGGTTTTATGGTTTTACTATCTCTCTTCAACCTTTCTATGTTTGGTTAGGGTTTCTCTACAAGGGGACCTACTTTTTGTATTAGGGTTTTGGCATGGTTTGGGGGTAAAGTGCCAAAGATTTGGATTAGTTATTGCGCTATGGGATGAGGCTAATGATTTTGCAAAAGCATTCTTAAGAAGACCTACATGCTTTATGTTGAGATGAAAAATCAATCCTCTTATTGAGCTAGGGTCTCCCTATAAGGAAACCTCTTTTGTATCAAGGTTTTTTGCATTATCTCTTGGGTAAAGTTCAATTTTTTTTGCATGATAGAATGCGACATAAGGAGAGGATCAGAATGATTCCAAAAGGTTTAATAAAGGATCTATATTTTATCTGCTAGCTGATTTTTCTATGCGCTTGTTGAATTATGGTTTTTCCCTATAAGTGAGGTTGTTTTGCATGAAGTTTTTGGGCATGATTTCAGGGAAAGAGTTGCTGATCAGTTACAAATTGAGTCAGGTAGATGCATATGCAGATACTTTGGGAGTGGTACATATAACATTTCACAAAACCTGTAATCTTTATGTTATCAATTTCGCAATATGTTTTCCATTAATTTTTTTAAAAATATGTTTTTAAATAAGATTTTCCCCGTGTATTGGTTTCAGTTCGAAATTAATGTTTTTAATTACTTTTGTTGCAGTCAGTTGATCGGCGCAAGTCCCTAATGGAGCCTGAGAGGCTGACACCCCCCTACAGGCGACAGGTATATATACCACATTTTTACTTACGTACTTCTTTAGAAAGTACATTTGTTTAATTATGATATCAACGTGGTCAATATTTAAATATGTTTTTAAATAATATTTTCCCTGTGTATTGGTTTCAGTTCGAAAATAATGTTTTTAATTACTTTGTTGCAGTCAGCTGATCGAGGCAAGTCCCCAATGGAGCCTGGGAGGCCGACACCCCCCTACAGGCAACAGGTATATATACCACATTTTTACTTACCTGCTTCTTTAGAAAGTACATTTGTTTAATTATGATATCAACGTGGTCAATAATTTTTTTGTAGGCTGAGGGTCGACAAAATACCTCCATGACAGACGATATGCCGACAGATGTTAGTACGCCACGCTCATCGGGTCATGAGCAGGTATATAGCACGTTGTGAATTTCAAAAACTGTATTTATACATATTTATGTTATCTAATTATATTAATGATTTCAAATTGATATTAATGTTTTCTATTTTTATGTCGTATGATACTTATCTATAGACGGATCCGAAGGATATGGATTTGGGGCACATTCTTGATGATGTTGACCTCAAGAATTCAAAGAATATCCGGGATGCAGTTCAAAAAGAAAAAACAAAATTAAATCAGGAGGTCGTCAATCTGATTATATTGGATCCGCAAATGACGCAGTATGAGACTCAAGCAAAGATAAATCATGTGTTGCTTAAAGTAAAGTGCTTGGATGTAAGCTGCAAACTCTTTAATTATAAGTCTATTCCAAATGCAATTTTGTTTCCTATTCATATATGAGTAACTAAAATATTATTTGTTTCTACAGGAATATTTTTTCCCCGGTGAGAGGCATGCTGATACCATTGAGCATGACACCCCCTTCGCCACTGATCATCTATCATTGCCATCTGGCCAATCGAAAACACAAAATGAGACACTCCAGATGGAACATGAGAGTGCTGAGGAGGATTAGGGGCATGAGAGTGCTGGCGAGGATCAAGGGCTAGTACATGGAGAAGAGCATGACTTTGATGCTGTCGTCCCATCATTTCTTGGATCTTTCCGTGTCACTAGCACAGGAACATTTGAGACTACTTTTTTGGTGGATGAAGATCTCATTCCCTACAAGATGGAGAAGATTCCAGGTACTATTTACAAAATGTTTTAACTATATATTATAATATTATTGGAATGTAATTATGCATCTTTCTTTTTACACTAATTAACACATACTCATTTTTGTAGGAAATGATGTCTTTTATAAACATCTTAATGATTGGTCTTTAGAGTTGTTTGGGCCCACTATCCGCACATTGTGGAACCGACAGACTAAAGTTTTGAAAGATGAGCTTATTGCTCGCTTGGTTGGGTTTTTTGGTGCCGAAACCTTCAACCTAAAAAAGGTTCTAGAAAAAGTTGGCCAACATTTACATTATGTATGGGAGGGATATCAGAACAAATTAGCAATTAATCCAAAGTATGAGCGCCCTCCGATGATTCCAACAAGGGAGTAGAAAGGCTTGCTAGATGATGCAAGGGAGAAAGGTACGAAAATAATGGGCAAGCCAGTACCCGAGTCAGCTAGAAGGTATGCAATACTTTCAGAAATGCAATTATCTGTTTATTACACTTTATTTTCCATTTTTTTGTAATGTTTAACGTATTTAAAATTACTTTTATAGGCTACCAGATCCGTCGAAGGCCACCCAAGCAAGAATAGAAAAACATGGGCAACACAAGCTTGGCCCTAGTGGATATTCCAACCTGCAAGCACGAATCATAAGTATGATCAATAATTATTTTATTGTATAGAAATTATAGATTGCATTTAAAATTGTTTTCATGATGATATAACAACAACAATGATGATCTAATTGAAAATTACAGGCTCAAAGATTCCAAGATTTGCCAATGGAGGAAGACATGAGGATCGGCTACCAACGTGGGTTTTTAGGTGTTGTTGAACATCGAACAAGAAACTGTGGTAGCCAAGCAAAGTCTTCCAGTGATCCACCCTGCGAAAAGGTAACTACAATAAACAAATTCTATTTAAGATTGATTCATTGTGTTTTATATTCATTAATAAACTAGTACATAAAATATTGAGTCTCTTTGTGTTAAGCCGCACAATGAAAGTAGAGAAAATGCGGAGGATGGAGGAGAAAGAGATATTGGAGTTCATGTTGATTGAAATCCAGGTAATATATATTCCTGTGTTAAAAAAAAACTAGTATGGATTAAAGTCTCAAATATTAAATTGCAAATACTATATTGTTGTAAGTGTTGATGTTTCAATGCAGAGGGTCTTCATGTGCAACTTGAGGTAGCATCAGAAGATCAAACGCATGAAATTCATGTCACCCATGAGTTGCCAGGTACAAAGCACCGCGCTAATGTTTTTTTCTTAATGAAGGACTTACAATGATAATAATAAAAACACGCCAAGTAATTAATATTTCTTCATTTTTCCAGTACATCCTGGCACCTTACAGCAGCCACATACAAGTTGTGAGCACACGACTCGTCGATAAACACGATCACATGCAGCTACAGAGGGAATAGGAAACAAGAAACAATTGGTAGAAGAGGATGTCACACATAGATAATATGTGGAGAGAAAAAAGCGCCAAAAAAAGTAGTGATTGTAACAAGTACACTATTACAATATTTTTTTATGCATTGTCCTCGGATATTATTTTTGATATTATGGAGTAATGTCTTCAACTATTTATTTTTTTCTATGTATGAATGAATGAATGAGTTAATTAATGAATGCTATAAGCTAATTAATGATCGAATTCACATAATTCCTTTAAGACAAGAAACTCACGATGTTCGCAGAAAATATCATTTATTTCCAAGCACGTGCATTGGGTATCGAAAATTGAGAGTGATGTGAGGAGGGGGGAGGGGCCATATAAGCTTCCACCTTCATGTGGTTGGCCATGTTTAGTAGAGAATATTGAACTATTCTTGAAATAGAGAGGAGATCAATAAGGTAAAATGCATGCATTATTACAATGTTTCTTTCTTATGACCAAATACGTTGTTTCTTTCTTCCAGCTAACTATAGACATGCATTTTCTTTATACTGCAGAGTGAGAATCTTGATGGGCTGGAGATTTCTGGTTTGGAAGATATTCAAAGTCTACATGTTGAGGCATTGACCAAGCTTTGCCAAGCTAAGGTATTTGTATCCAGTTAAGATTAAGTGGGAAAGGTACGTAGCTATCCCTTCCATTATAGAGGCTATATTCTTGGAGTTACATCCTAGCTTGTAAGTTTTTATATGAGTTAATTAGGTGTTTCTGTTAGCTTCAATTTTTATCGCCTATTATGAATTCCTTGTTTAATATCATGGAACCGGTAAGTATGTTAATCCATGTGTGTTATTTTAATTCTCTGCTTTGTATTGCCTCCTTATGTTAATCCATGTTATTTGTAATCTAATAGCAACCTGCTGTTCTATAGCATTTCAGTCCCTGGATTTTAAGAAGCTAAAACTTTCCTAGAATTTTTAATTTAGGGATTTGGGTCATCAAACTCCCAATAATTTCCCTTTCTAGTTTTCAAAATTTTGAAGCAATTTTATATTGTTTGATCCATGGTTTTAGGTATTGAAAATCAAAATTTCTAGTCTACAATGTCAACTGATCAGTATACAGAAATATGTAATTTCCTAGTAATAATTTTTTACAACTGTGCCTCTTTAACCGATCGAAGGATACTGTATAATTTAAAACTAAAAGGCCGTGACAGTGAAAAACACATTCAAAAAAATTAGAATGGTTCAAACAAACTGTAGGCTTGATTTGGTTTTCGACTGATCGATGGCCACTTTTCTGTTTTGGAAATTTTGGATTGAGGAAGTTTTGGCTAACATGATGGTCTTACAAATACAGTGGTAGAAAGTTGAAAGAACATTAATTTTGACAGTAAATCTATTTTCCTCATCAAATGTAGAATAAAATATGCCACCATTCCCAATCTATATCCTTACTATGTAATATAGAGCAGTGAATAAACAGAGCAATGCTTTTTTTTAAAACAGTGACTCCCCATTTTTTGGGCAACCTCCTTGGATGTGTTGCTTTGGGGATTCCCTCAAATCCCAGGCAGATGAGAGAGGATGCAAGCACCAATTATTGGGGAATTGAACCTATACTAGTCGATGTAAACTCCCACGGGCAAAGGAGCAAAGGGTTCAGCAATTCTAAGGATTTCTGATTAGTTTGTTTTTATTATCTAGTGGATTCCGTAAAATTTTGCTTATTTTTGGAATGTATATTTTATAATTGTTTAATTATCAAGAAAATAATAATAAGCATTACTCAGATTATTACTCTGTTATTTATGTTTTTCAACATTGAAATTTTCGTTTGCATTTTTTTTTATATGTAGGCCGAGGCTGCACATATTTTAAAGTTTAGTCTTCTATTAAGGAACTAGTATTTTGATCATTACAATCATCAAAGGGTTGTCCCTATCATAGTTATAACTCTGAAATGCAGGCCTTAAGTACAAACAAGGTTCACTTGTTGTTAACATAGTGAGGCCTTGATCAATCTTCCTAAGACTATTAAAAAAAACATATATAAGTTTCGGTACTTGGTTCAAGGAATGCAAAGTAAGAACATTCAACTAATACAGAGCTCCCATTGTTCGTCGATTAATTCTGTTATAACTACTCTAGCGATCGGTGTGTAAATATTACAAAAACATATAATGAAAATTATTTTAATTTATTTTCATTCTTATTCATTTTAAGGATTCTTCTCATAAGATTACATTGATGTTCTAAGAAAATTAAATTCATGAATTCTCTAAGAAAATTAAACTACTGCAATCACACATGTATGATGACTCATTAAAACCTCCTTGGTCACAAGAAGGCTCCTCTCTACGATCCGTAATGTTTTAAATTGTCTTTTGTGTTACAGTTATCCAAGAATACATTTTTTCAAATATTACCCAACCATTGGCAGCAAAGCTTTTATTATGAGGTGAGGTGTATTTTTGGAATGTCATTGTTAAGCACTTCATTGTAATAATAATTTATCTCGAAAGAAGGAATGGAGTTGATTTCCTTAAGAATATTCACTATCCAAAGATAGGTTCTTCATAATGAGCCATTACATGTCAGTGCGGTAGCATACTTATCAAACATTCACAATCATCCTCTATCCTTAATAGATAGATCCATCATTTTCCCTTTGATAGACATACAGCTACCATGAACCATCTTTTTAAATTTCAGTTAGAATATGGATCCTATTTAGTATTTGTTATAACCAATATAAGATTTCTGCATGATATTTTGTTTTTAAGTTTGTTTATGGTATTCCAACACACATTATGCTTATAATCCATTCATTTCTATATTCATAACAACATAAGAAGCCATAGAGCAATTCACAGGGCTCTTGTCAATTGGGCAGTGACGTAGTACTTGAAGGAATACTACTAAACCTTCCGGGTGACCTAATGCATATTGTGCTCATTGTTCAGCAATATAGGTTCAAAGTCTTTGTATAAGATATATTTGAATTATTTTGCAATTACACCATGGCTATCGTCAACCACCATCATGAGTGACCTTTGGATCTACTTCCAATCTTGGTTAAATTGTATTTCTAAGAGAAAATACAACAAATGCCCTGAAAATAACTACAGGTTTTCCTTCGAGGGTGAAAACAACTATTGTGTTGAAAGGTGAGTTAGTCCATAGAATTATTTGTTCCTTGAATTCGATTTGCAAGAATTTCAAGAGAAAAATTCTATGCAGCTGTAGCAATTGCAACAATCCATGTATCCCTGTGATTATTGGTGGCTATAAAGTTTAAACTCATGAACACTTGCCATCAACCATGTTATCCATATTTTGTGGTATAGCAGTGAACTCACTCAAAGCCTTATTGAACTGAGCAAGACCTGAGGATGGCTGTCAGTAATTTTAAGACAGGGATCGGGTCAAGGGTGCATAAGCTTTAAACAAGGAGTTGTGCCAGAAGGTGCAAAGGCATGTCCATAGTATTGGTATTAGAAGACTTCTTCATCAAGTTGTAATAGTTTGTCCAAATTGCTGTCTATGTTTAACAGATTCATATTTTTACCATGCAATGTGGCCAAACTGTTAGTTGTATAAATGCATTGATGTTTAAAATGTGTATTGTTCTTCACAAAACATAAAGGAATCTATTTTCACATGAGGAGGTTCCACCTCGAATGCAGGTTTTGCATTTCATATGTTTAACAAAATATTTTGGAAAGTGACTTGAGAAGCATTGCTACCTTGTTGAAAAAGAGCCTCCAACATGACAATACTGTCAAATATTCATGGGTGACAAAGTTGGTCAACCTAGTTGTTTGATCATATCTGCTAGGACATTTGTAGATTTGTTCTAGAAATATCTTGTTCCACAGAGATCTGAGTCAAAGTGCATAAGTTACTCTGCAAGTTTATTTTAAAGGAAGTGTTTAAGGTAGCGATGGGTCTACAACAGTGGTATATAAGTAATTTGCAATGTTTTTTTCACAAATTTAGTAGTCGTTGTCAAGCTGTAATGGTGCATCACAAGGTTAGAATATATAGCAGAATACAGGAAGCAATGATGAATATTAGTGGATGATACTTTAAAGCTTGTTACAGGTATGATATGTTCAATAGGAAAAGCATGGATCACAGTTGGATTAAGGTGGACATCCTTGTTGCATCACGTGCTGACTTCTACTTTAATGCTGTCATAACATGGGGTCTACTAACAGAGCATTCATAAGGTTTATTTTGAGAATTGTGCCTTCTCACAATGAAGATGTCCAAGTCCTTGATTTGGTGGGGTAGGTAGGTTTGTGGGACATTGATAATATGGTTGTTATTTAATATTAACCGAGCTAAAGAGGTTTTTCAAAATAGTCGGTTTCAGGAAGATCCACTCTCAATATTGTTTAGCATAATCTTTGGCACATTTGAGTCTACTTGTTCCTTTTCACTATTGTTTGGAGCTCAAGAAAGCTCCAGTAGCACACAACATATATGCATTTCCTGTTGGAGAAGGTTTATAATTATGTTCATATACACCATATTCATTACCAAAACAGTTAAGAGTCATGTCAGAACAATGCTTACATTCACTGTTAGTATCTCTAAACTATAGTCACATGGTAGACACATGTTAGCTAGAGCTTCAAACTGAAAGACCCAAAACCATGAGTTGATGTGTGGCAATGCTTACATAGGAGGTCTTAATGTGATCGCATGCCAGAATCATATTATGATTAGTTTCATTGTTAAGAATTGTGACAACATCTCTTTTGAGTGGTTGAGCTAACCTTATTTTGTTGACAGCTGGAAGTTTTACTAACAGTTCTGTTTTTCAATCTTTTCTTTTGGTGCAGGTTGCACTACCTCAAGGAATCATTCCGTTTGTATTTGCAAGGGAGTATAATGTACATATTGATATTCTCAGCACAGCGTAAGAGAAACTACTTCTCATTCCACATAAATATTGAGTTATCACAAAATATTATAGGCCATGGATTATTTTTTTGTGGGGAAATAAGATCTATAATGGTACTGAGAATTTAGGCGGTAGAGTGATAAGTTGCTGTGTAAGATCTATGAAAGAGAGAACTAAGAATATTCGAGGTAGTGATGAAATGGAGAAAATAAGAACACAAAAAGTGATTACTTTTACCACAGCCCTATCAATATCAGAGAGAAAAATTCTACAACTAAGTGCTATTGTTGTTTTGCTTTCTTTGTTGCAAGGTCTTTTAAGGGGTATTTTTAATTAAAACTTTTATATTTGTGATACATTTCTATGACTTAGTCTCGAAAATAGTTTGTGTATTCAAAATCCTGATACTTATATTATAAAAGGGGAGGATTTGTTATCCTTCTACATGCTATAAGCTATCATTACATCAATGAGAAAATAAACTTCTTTTGTCAATGTTAGTCTAAAGATCCATTTGGTCAGTAATTAGAATCTCATATTCCCCTTCACGTAGAAAAGTCATCTCAATTTGGTTTCTTCTCCCTGGGTGAAATTTTAAAAACAAGACAAATGGGTGCAGTGTAACATCTATGAAATGAGTTATAAGAAATATATTTTAAGTCCCAGCACCCTGATATACACCATTTGGATTGCCTCGTTGATTTTTTTTTTTGCATAGTTTTTTCATTGAACTTCGTTATACCTATTTTAATAGCCACAACTGTGATGATTGAAGGTTTTTGTAAGCTAGCTGGTGCAGACCTCCAAACCCTCGATGAGAAAATGTGTGCTTAATTAAACATGGAGCTATGTTTGACTCCTGAGCTTCACCTTTCCTAATGAAAAACCAAATCAAACAGTCTGACCTTCACCAGCTTCTTATTGGAACATATCATCATAAGCTAGAGAGTAGCATACATGTAGATTTTTCTCTTTGGAATTCAATATGACATAAGAAAAGCAATTAATGACGGCGTTTGTCTAAATCTGCTAATATCAAAATTTGGCCTATGGAATTGGATCCTTGAAAATTTTGATTCATGTTACAGACGATTGAGCTAAGAGCTGACACTTGTGTTTGTTTGATGCAGGGTGATATTTGGCATGATTGTGTCTTTGCCAATAACGCTATTATACTATGTGCTTCTTGTGTCTTTAACATCGAAGCCTCAATGAATCTTAGATCTACTAGTGGCATGAATCCTACTGATAATTCCATGAAATTCTACTCAGGAATGTTGAATATGACTGTGGAATATATTGGCATACGACTACCTCAAGAATGTTGGTGTATAAGCTATCGCAATATACCAAGTTTCTACAAATATCAATCCCATTATATGCCTATATCTCAAATGGATTGGAGATATAATAGTGTCTTAGGTTATCCTTCTAGTAGGCCCCAAATTCAAAACTATCACCTCAACTTCCTCCTAGTTGCACTGTATTTTTTTATTAATATTCATTCCTTATGATAAGCCCAGGGCCGAACTTACATTGCGAGGGTTTATTCAACTAGGTCTGACGTATTTATTGTATACCCAAAATCCTTCTCCTAATATCGACTCTCCTCTTCTTCATATGTTATGGTTTTGGGATTGAAATAAGGAGATTTTCTCATGGGAAAGATGGTGAGGTGCCCTTAAACTAGTATGTTGTTATAAACTATCCTGACAACCCTTAACTTGTAGCAAAATATGAGGTAATCTGACCTTAAAAAGGTCCATACACATGATTATATTCACAAATCATGAGCATGAAGACTTATTACTGGCACAAAAACTTGTTTAGGACCCCCATATCATTGTCATGGACTATCATAAATCCATTCTTAATTGCCTTCACTCCTCCCATAGTTTCCTATCAAATTCCTTCATTAACAGAAGGCTTGAACCCGTCATAAAACTTGCCAAAGAGGACTGTCATGCCCAACCAATAACCAAGTTGTTCTGACAGTAATTTCACAAACATTTTTACTTTGAGGAATTTAGGAAGGAAATTGGAACTTTCTTATAATCTCTTTGTCAAAAATATAAGCATATGGACACCATCATTTCTTGACTGAAAGGTACTATTACTACTGTTACAATACAATTTGCTTGGGCTGGAAATAGTTGTCTTGACATTAGTGTGAAATCATTTTCACTTTGCAAAAATAAAAGGAAATTGGAATTTTCCTATGTCATTGAAGTGTTTATTCACATACGTTTGGCCATTGCATTTGATTGTTTTTCAAGATATAATTTTGATTGACTGGAAATAGCTTTCATGACATGTCTTGTTACTTGGAAGATTGAGTTTTGCAATTTTGAAGTAAATTGAAGATACAAATTGATACAGTTGTATCATTTCATTTGGGATATGATGGAAATCAACCACCTCTGACAGTCCGATGGAGCAAATTTGCAATTTTCATTTGCCTCATTTCTATTTCGAAGTTGCACTTTGTTGACTTCATCATATGGATGGAAATTTGATATAATGATATATTTGTTAGTGGTTGTCATTCTCTCATTTGCTAAAGTTCCACTGATTTATCATAAATCATTCATTTCTATCTACGCTTAACATAGGTGCTCATATTACCTTTCTATAAATGGAAAGTCTGATTTTGCGAGATATAATGTTGCGAGGTTTTCCTCAATTTTGCTTGTATATCAGTATTGCCTCTTTTTTTTTTTTTTATTAAACAGAAATGGATAAATGACCACTTTTGGTCCCATGAAAAAAACTAAGTGTGATAAATGACCAAATTTGGTCACGGGAATTAATGACCACATAACAATTGGTCATTTATCACACTTAAATGAAATTAAGATAAATATGAAGATAAATGAACAAATTTGGTCACAAGAGGCCCATATTCTTATGTGGGAATATCTTTTTAAGGTTATCAAAGAATGGATTTGGTGGCCATTCTTTACACAGGACACTAGTACAAAAGCGCGTATTTTTCCACGGAGGTTTTCCACGTTTCTTACTTTTTGGTGTAAAAACCGATGTAAAGGAACGAGGTGTCGCTGTATCCACGCCTGGAATCTTAGACGTCGCTGTATACACACCTAAACTCTTGGATGTCGCTGTATCCATGATTGACCGTCTCTATAGCGACAACACCGTCTCTTACTCTTTTCATCTTGACACATTTGATATTTTATGGCTGTCTTTCCGCCTTGACCTAATTGATATTATAATGCGAGGATGTGCATGCATAATAATCCTTAGTTATGACTATGAGATGAGGATTATAGAGAAGAGGATGTAAAGATAGGTAATTTTTATATGTATTTTGGTGGTGACCGTTGAGGACAATTGTTGTGAGAAACCACAGATGTATAAAAGGATGGAGGGAGAATAAATCATGATCATGCCACCCATCAAATTGAAAGACTATTCTTGAGCCAACAATTGTTTTTTTAATTTTATTAATAACCATTGTGTAGGTGGTTTGGTCCAAATGTTTTTTCTAAGTCATTTTTTCTCCATATCGTGTGCCCAATGAAACCTCTCTATAGCATTGCATAAATCAACCTATGTACAGTTTGTGATCTTAGCTACATGCCATTATTTTTATTTGCATGACATCGAGTGTTTTTTATAGTTGTCGTGAGTCCATGATATTCATGCAAGAAATGAAGTCTTGTAGAGGAGGACTCATCAAACTGGACTTTTGAATCTCATTTTGACGAAAAAAGAGTGGACATTGGTCGCGAGGTTCAAATCGGTAGTAGGAACAAAGTTTTCAGCTTGTTTCGGGCCTAGTAGTAGACTAGTAGTTGTTCTCTGTTGTTATAGTCGTAGTCATTGAAACATTGCCACACTTTAGATTGCAACCCCATCGAGAGTCAGAGTCACATCTTGATGGCTAGTGCCTCATAGTGATCAGTGATTACTTGTCATCTTGCACAGCTAAGCATTGAGTGCATGACATGAGTGAGTGAGTTATTATAATTTATCAAATTTCCAATATTTTGAATGACAAGTTAAATTTTATAGCATAGGAATTTCAATATCTTGAGAAATTTATATGGATGGGTAATTTCAAATGTTGCCATTCTTTTGAAATATTGACATAAATTATGCCCTTCTTAATTAGAAGGGTAAACATTAGATTTTAATTTTGTTTTAATGGAAATTTTAACTTTACACTTCTAAGAAGGATAGAACCATTATCCCTTTGAAGGGCTCGAAAGGGTTCAATTTTGAATGTTGTTAGTGTATTTTAACAATTTAACAACACCATATATTTGTGTAGTTTAACAATTTGGGTTTTGGCACCAATGTGATAGGCCTCTTTCTAATATTACATTTCACTCAAGCCATAGCTAACCGGGTTCAAGCTATGGCTGTCCCGAGTTTTGCCGCGTTCTTCCCTCCGCATGGTATTTTGGTGATCATGGGGCCATACGCTACTGCAATCCAATGAAATTTTCATCTCATATATTCGGGATGGATTATTGCCTCTAGCAGCCTCAAAATTGGTTCCCATGGGTTTCACTAGTGCCATCCAGCTGCATGCTCAACCCCTTGAGATTATACAGATAAGTTCTGGCTCTAGAGAACTTGACAAGATACTAGAAGGTAAAGTAATTTCTGCAGAACTTTCTTGAGAGTTATTTGGTTACAAGGATACAATTGAGTTGCATTGTTATTAATGATGGGATTGGTGGAATTCTTTGTGGGCATTGATAATTGTTTTTTAGGCACATTCCATGATTATGAGAGTTTCTCTTTTCTTAACAGGAGGGGTTGAGACTGGATCAATCACAGAGATCTATGGGTAATTTCGTATAGGAAAAACCCAATTATGTCACACTCTCTGCGTTACTTGTCAAGTAAAGTTCTCAGAGGAAAAAATGTGCAGCTATTATTTTAAAATATGTTTGTATGTTGTAAATTTTATTAATGAAACAGTAGTCCACACCAGCCAAAATCTGGGGCAATATGATAAACCCTTCTAGGCTCTATGCCACATACCCAGCAGCTACTCACATTATAAGAAATCGGCCCAAAGACATTAAACAGTCATTATCATAATGTCAAAAATTGGGGCTCTGGAAGTGTTCTAGAGCAGTTGTATCTATCGTAAATGTGCTAACGGAAGCCTGACTAGGAGACCCATTTCTTGTTTTGTTCCCTACTTGGTTTTATTTTCCATTCCCATCTTGACACTGCATGAGTGTATTACTAATCAATTTCATATGCAAAATATATGCTGGCAAGGGGGGTTCATGTTTCTTATCCCCCAATCCCTTTACCCCCGTTTCTTGTTCTGTTTTCATTTCCCATTCCTTTTCTAGTTTCTCATAACACAATGTATTAACCATTGTCATGAAAACAAAGAGCCAACCATTTCAGGCACCAGATGCTACCTTAGTCGCAGAGGGTTCATCCTGGCGTGGCCGCTTGCCCTTTGATATGGCTAATGTAATAAATATAAATGGGATCTTATCATTTATAGGTGGGCGCTGCAGTTCATTATGGTGTTCGCATGGAAGAAAATGGTTGATGGTTGATTGGGGCAAAATAATACTACTCATTAGCTGCATATTTGAGGGCACTAGTTTGAAGCTCGTATAAAGATATGGCTGCTTGAACTTTGAGGCAACAAACCTCTCATTCTGCTCTTAATTATTTGAAATGAATTGTTTCATAACTGGTCTCTGCCTGAAACTTTCTTGTTTCTTCAGGAAATTTACCTCTCTGTGAACTTCAATTTTATTGTGGCAACTATAAAACTCTGCTCTCGAGCTAGTTATATCCTCCTCAAAGGAATTAAACTCTTCAAGACATCTATCTAGCTTGATTCTTATAGGATTGGCTATTTCTTGACTTCTTGTGTATTCCTGGTTTAGGGTTTATAGTAGAGTTGCAAATATTGCAAAATTACCGCTCACATCACAATATATTGCAATTCTCTTAGCTTGGCAATATTATGGCTGGAAAACATTGTGTTTTTTTTTGGAAATTTGAAAATATCTTGATATTTTGAAAATATTGTGATATATCAGCAAAATATTGGCAAAATATCAGCTGAATCAGGAGTTTTTTGGATTTATATTGCTCAGTTTGAAAAGGGAAAGCAGAGGAAATGTTGAAAAATTCTAAGAAATGCTACTTCTTAAGGACTTGTTTTCATGAATGGGGGTTTTAAATTTAACGTCTTGAATCTTTCCTGTCACAAAGTGTTTTTCCAATGAGAAATTGAAGGTATTCCTTTTTCAGCTGCCCTTAGATCAAGGAGGTGGTGAAGGCAAAGCACTCTATATTGATGTCGAAGGAACCTTCAGACCGCAACGGCTTTTAGAGATTGCAGAAAGGTATGAAGAGCTTTTTACTTTTGGTTTTGAAAGACTGAATAGTCAAACTTTTAATATTTTGCGGTCCTGCAGGTTTGGGCTCAATGGGGCAGATGTGTTGGAGAACGTTGCCTATGCCAGAGCATATAATACAGATCATCAATCTAGGTTGTTGCTGGAAGTAGCTTCTATGATGGCAGAGACATGGTATGGAACTTTGTTTACTGTTAAGTTCTGCATGTGCTACTGAATCTTGTTTATGCCTTAAATGGTTCAAGATGCAACACCTTTCATTTTTTGTTTGTTGCAAAATTAGATGTGTTTCAAAAACAAGAAATTATTCTTACAGATTAAACCTACTGAAGGATTTGGGTACTTATTTTTGGCAATATCTCTACTGTGTGTTTTTCTTAGAGACTCCAACTTATTATGTTTCATATATTTTGAAACTCAATATTTCAAGAGACTGAGTCTTTTATAGACACTATCATGGTAGAAAATTTTATTACAACTCTCCTATGGGGTATGAACATGTGATATAGTACAACAAACACTTCCCATAAGCACTTCTGAAGGTCTTCTGAAGTCCGAACAAATTATCTTTGTCCGGTTCACCAGGCTCACGTGATAAAAACCACTAAGTACAACTTAGGTGGTAACAGTAAGATCCTGAAAATGCTGAAATGGAAGTTATAATTTAAAGTATCTAACCATGAGAATTCTAGTAGAGGAAGAGGTATAGCGCTAAACAATAATAATCTGCAGTCCATATATCATTTGATAAGGAATGTGTGGAAAGAATAACACATCAACTGATGGTAAAACTTTGCAAGAGATGGTATGTGTATTTAGATTTGGATATGAATCGATCTGATTGCATTTGAATAAACTCAAGTTCATTGGATACTTTGCAAGAGATGGTATGTGTATTTAGATTTGGATATGAATCGATTTGATTGCATTTAAATAAAATCAAGTTCATTGGATACTTTGACGTGGAGCATCAATGAGGGACATTCCATATTAGAGGTGAAATCGTAACCGTGTGTGGAATTTCTTGTATTAATGGTTGACATTCAAATGGTAATGGAAACTACCCATTTTATGGATTAAAGCATATGAATGAGTTTCGGTGACATAATTAGTACATGGAGAGAGAATAAGTGCTCATAAGTTTCAAGATATTTTATATTTTGGGTGAGTCTTGCACACAGGTTCTGTACATGGTAAAAGATGCCTCTTAGTGTGATATTTTATTTATGAAATAAAGAAATGTGTGGAAACTACCTTCTCCTGCTGCAAGCCTGCCTCTGCTATTTATAGTAAGAAGAGATTTGAAGATAGAGCCACTTGAAAGATGGGATTTAAGTTCCCTTGCATTAGAATATTTTGTTTTAATCTTCATGTCTAGAGATCCACTTTTATATGCCTTCCTTAATTGCAAAAGATATGAATTGTAGGATAAAACCTTGTCATAAGTTTTAGCTCTTTGTATAATGTTTGAAGCTG